>JADANP010000012.1:1800000-2063280 GCA_017165645.1 Fusarium sacchari
CATACTTGCGATGCTGGTGTGAAGGTTGAGGAGGAGAAAGAAGGAGAAAGCTTTCGGGAGAAGTTGGAAGAGGTCAGTGGGTTGCTGTTTGGCTCTGATTCACTGCTTGTCACGTGCCGCTTGCACTCATGCTCGGCAGTGCGAAACGTTTCAGCCCTAAAGCAAGCAATGCAAAGACCCTGGAGCATCGATAAACAATCACCAGGCCTTGCATATTGTCGATTAGCTCCTTCAATGATGCCAGTGTCGGTGAAACTACGTTCCAGTCTCAAGATTAAACATCAGACATGACGATTGGCTTGGTTTGCTTCAATATATCTGGCAACTACCTCCAGATCTTCCGTTCTTTGGCACCTGCATCACCCAACACGAAGCTCAAACTCGATTCATTAGACTAACTGTGGAGAATATCGCTAACTCTTCAAAGTCGCGGCTGAAGGCTTACAGCCCAAGTCTCCGGGGCTCTTTCGGAGTACGACTCCGGTATCCATCTTTTGTGATGAGCCGTCAAGGAAAGGCTACAAACAATCCGAAATATCTCTGCGCTCAATATTTATCCCAAAATAGCTAGAAATGGAGAGAAAGATCCCCGATTCTTATTGCAACGAACTGAACTTGCACTGACTTTCGGGTATTCGTCTTTGGGTGAGCATGTTGTAGCCGCAGTCTTACTGTTGCTCCACAAGCTAGGGATGAAAGGACTCAGGGGCTTGAGCTGAATTGATAAAAGAACTTGAGTAGCTTTACCTAAATTTAGTCTAAATATGGTCTAACTGTAGCCTAAGTTTATTATAACGCTCCCCCGATGTTTTCTTGCTCCCCAAGAGGACCCGAAATCATCCAGCGAACATGCTTCAGTTCCATGGGTGTAGAAAATGATTTTGAATCAGAAGGGCTGCGGTCCTGTCGAGTAAGACATGGTACGTAATATAAGACTGGGAAAGATTTCATGCTATTATTCTTCATCACCCCCTTTCCCCCTTAGCCAGGGGTGAAAGTATGCTTCAGCGCTGTTGAGCCGATCCTCCGGGAGCCATGTAAGCACGCCGGTCAAGAAGTCGAGAAACTGATTTCTATTTTCCCCAGATAAGTTTGTTCCCAGGAATTTCAGTCCGCCTTCAGGGAGAGGAACAGGGCCGTGCCATTTTCCGTCAGCATCCCAGTACTTGCGCGTCTTGTCGCTCCTCCTGAGGAAAACATCCGGCGGTGGTCCAAGTAGGGCAGTCATCGCCGCCAAGTGGTGAGCGTCATTGAGCTCTCCAGACTTCTCGTATACACGAAAGATGCCGTTGTTATGCAAAAGGTCCCAGGCCTAAGTGGTCAGTCCTGCTGAGAAACGATGTAAGTCACTCACCAAAAGTCCCACGCTCCAAACATCTACAGAATTACCCCAGGTCATACCGAGAATAACCTCGGGAGCACGGTATGGCAGCGGCATGGCATTACCACGATGGACTTTGCCAATGCGGGCTTGTCCCAGATCACAAATTGTGAGGGCTCCAGCACCTCCGAGCATGTACTGCGAGACGTGAATAACTGTTCCGTCGACGAACTTTCGGGCTGAGGGGTGGTGAAGTTCATTGTCCTCCACGGTTGACAGAATTGAGTCGTCGGTTAATGCAACAAGAAGGTTATCCGAGTGAATATCTACACCGTCAGCTGTATCATTTTACAAATTGAGATGAACTTACCTGTATGGATCACATCAGCATCATGCAAATAGTTCAACCCTAGCAATGTTTGGTCGAGGGCGGATGTGACAAGAGACTGCTGGAAGACATTGTCTTGCTGCAATTCTTGTAGAGTCCTCAGACTCATTCCCAGTGGTGACATGACGAAAACCTCATGCTCTCCATAGGGACTACTGAGCTTGAATGTATCCTGGACTTCTCGCACATGCTGCCGGCCTGCGTGGTTCAAATCGAGGCTAGACAAATGTTTATAGATTGCCAATTCTTGATTGTGTCTGAATGTATTGATATGTACCTTCAACACCCAGAATCTTCCATTTCTGATAATGTCAGATGAGATTTACCAAGAGGCGAGGCGTACCTAAGATCTCGAGACAACCATACAGTTGAACTAGTGCCGTAGCCAAGCTTTGCAACCACCTGATGCGTCTCATGAATCACCAGGCCAATGCGCATTGGGTAGTAGTCCCGACGCCTGTAGGAAGGAAGCCTTTCCTCTTCGACTAATACAGATGAGTCAATTTTCTCCAAGCCGCTTGAGGGAAATGTGCGGGGCAGACTCAAAGTGGAGTCTTTTGAATAGCTTAAGCAGGACGTTGTCGGCAATCTCGAAGCCAATGACCAATGAAGACATGGTCGGAGGAGCTTTGTTCTAATCATGGCTGTTTTCTTGATGGAGTCAGCTTGAAGCTAAACGCCTCAGAAAGGTTATCAGTAAAAAGTCAGGTGACAGGTGGATAACACCCTTGGCCAATTGGGTGCGCTTTAGGATTGCTTTGTTTATAATGTTTTATTATACTTTTAGGTCTCGAGTATCCAAAGTTAAAGTTTTGTGAGTTTGGATCCCTGTGTCTCTGAATCATTCACAACCCAAACTCATAGTTAGAAACATTTGAGATCACTTCTCGTCCCAGACGTGCTTATCTCCTCTGAAGCCGGTTCAGCTTTACCCAAGACGGCATGAAAAGACCATCGAGTCCGCCAGCCCTGCGTTCTGATCCTAACCTGGATCGGCGACGACAAATGTTCATCAGGCAACCATTGGCCAATCAAAAAGAATTTCTCCCCCTCGCGTATAAGGCAAAGGAGCACTCTTCTTTTCCTTGTCCCTGGCCTGGAACTCATAAACCAGACACCCCGCCTGCAACGAACCGCCTGCTCCCCCATTGTCACAACCCCTGTAGGATTTCGTGAGAAACTCTTGACACACACGTGCTTCAGGTTTGTATCCCTCTCCCAAGGGATCCGTAACATCCTGCTCAGTCTTGCCGTTCTTTAGTTCGCAGCCGTCCTTCCAGTAGACGTTGTACAGGTAAGGCGCGCCGTATATCCATCGTTGATAAGAGATGAAGGTACCGTTATCGCCCTTCTTGATCATCTTTGACTCGGTTTCCGGACATGCAAAGCCTCCGTAGTTTTGTTGTGAGATGGGATAGATGTCTTTGTGCTCCCCAAACTGGTGGCGAGCGAAACAGCTTTTGTCATGCAATTCCAAAGATGTTTTGGTGTCATTGGCGTGACTCGGTTTCTCGTTTGATACGGCTTTCGGCTTCCCATTCGAGTTTCCATCCCCCTTGGTATCATTTGACACGGTACCGTTGACTTTCTGATCGCCATAGTCAAGTACTTTTCCCATATCCACGTTAGGATTTGGTTTATCAGCGCCTATCACAAGTTAGTCACGCTTCTTGGCAAATTTGCACTCCTTACATTGATGACAATTCTCTGAATCGTTGCCGTAGAGAGAGTTTTCCGTGTTCTTGACGTTGACAGGGGGATTGGGCTTCAACCAATGTTCAAATCTACTGAGCACATCTGCCAAGGACATGATCTTGTCTCGCTTGGTTGCCAATGTAGCTGGCTGAAGGTTTAGAGGAGTAGCTGCACAAAGCTGGATGCTCTGCAGCAAAACTATAAGTGAAAGAACACGCATACTGGATGGATATGGGTTGCGTTTGGGCTTTCCGTTTCGTGGTGCTGCGTGTGGATATTTGCAGCGGGGGCTTTGTAGAAAGGAGTCGGGGGTATTTATACTTATCATTCATTTGGGTTCATGACGTTCTGAAAGTTTAATCGAACATGTTTTCTTATTTATTACAGAAGTTTTCGTGGAACCAAAGTTAGTTGTATCCTGCGCCAAAATCGGTGTCTGGCGTAGTTTTAGGTTTTTATACTCCTCAGGCTTTATTGGCTCTTAATCCTAAGCGATTGCAGGAGTTGGACTGGGAAGCTTGATGCAAGGAGGGGCTTCGATCTTAAAAGAGGTCAGGTGTCATTCAACTCATGTCCCTGTTGGACATCAAGCTGGCTCCCCTATTGAAGCTTTCACGCGCCGTGCAACCAACAAGGCTGGTCACGGAACGACGCTCATTCACTCAATTAAAGCCTGAGGTGGCCACCACTGCATGTTGCCACTGCCAGTGCAAACCTTGGGCAAATCGGCCCACAAAAGTGAAGTAGACTCAGCTTCTCACCATAACACTTCAAACTCTTTCTGAGGCTTTCCCAAACAACATCACGCATCGCTATCGCAAGCCAAGCAGCCTTTCAACAACGACCGTGTTTACTGTTCACTTCTTTTGACCCCCCTTCAACATGTCTTCCCGTCACACCAATAAGCAGGCTGAATCTCGTCGCGACCGTGAGCTCAACACCTCCCCTAGCGAGGCCGATCACCGCAAGCTCCACGAACTGGAATAGCCTTGGCGAAGTCCAAGCGAGAACTTGAAGTCTTTTGCCAGGAGACACACCAGACTTCCTCCCTTCTTCCTGTCGAGCAAGATACCGAACACAACATGCAAGACCGTCCTGGTCCCGATATTACCGACAACTTGTGTCAACAGTGTGGCTGCTCCACGAAACAAACTCTATCTCTGAAAGAGAGCCCCGACGAACTATTCGGCCAGGCGTTTCCTGTGAGATCACCCGCGTCATGGACGCAACTGGGGATACTCGGACACGTTACACGAACACCACCGCCGGTGGTAGAAATGACGGAGAGTGGTGTGTAGGGAGCCACGAGGGAGGGTATATGGGTGCCCAGATCAGTGGTTCCATGGACGTCTTGGCGGATCGCATCCGTGAGGACGAGGGATGCACCAGAGTCTTGTTTTGGCTCATTGCTGACGAACCAGAGAGATTTGCTCGAGTGTTAATGAACCACACACAGATGCGGCGAATTTCCAGCTCGGGCTATGACTTGGATACGGGCGAACCGGCGCTCTGAGTGCGCCGTACGGGTTATCAGGAGCAAGCGTCACTCTCACTGCTCTAACTCCATCAATTGACGGGCAACAGAGCTCACCGCTTGTGCTTTGGGAGTCGGGCCAGTTGCTGTCGTGCCTTTGTCCCCTCCGGATCACTGACTGAACTTTGATGTCGACTGTCTCCTCTCGAGGTCAGTCATTCTGAGCCTTTTGGAACCGAAACTGATCTCCTCCAGATTCCCTGTCATACGTATTCCCTTTTTGGACGACACGGTCCCTGTCATTGGTCCTAGATGTTAAGCTTAACTGAAGTGTGGATATCCACTGTCCATCTGCACATCGGGAAGGCGCGCTTCCAGGGTGGACGGGTCCATCGAACGATAAGGAATTGACGAGAGGTACAGCTGGAGTACGAAGGTAAATACATACTGAGCCTCTGTTGAAAGTACCTAGTGACTGGCACGAAGTGCAGGGAGGAACCGAGCAGCCTACGGTCAACCCGGTCTCTCTAGAACTCTGTCGGAGGCATCCGAGATGTCTATTCTGCTCTCTAGTTTCAGCTAACGAAATAATCGAACTGTGATGTATTTGATCAAGTCGATTGATCCATCATACAGGCGCCTAGGTTAAAATAGAGTAATAACCCAGCCTCTATCGGGGTAGGTATAAGGTATTTACAGTGGTAGTGTCAAAAGGTCCCGAAGCAGTGTAGTCAGGCCAGTCGTGAAAGCGATGGAGGCAGACTGCCCTCGAACAGAGTTTCCAAGGTAATAGGATCAGCTGCCGGCATTGTTCAGGCTTCTCGCTCACTACATGTTCCCTTTTCGGACGACAGAGTCTCTCCCATTGGTCGTCATTTTTAAGCTTGTCTGCCACGTGGGCCTCCAGTTGCGTAACAGCGGTTGAGGAAGGTGCTCCGAGGCACTTGAGCAGCTCTGTTGGCTTCTCACTTTGACTTCAGCTGTCTCAAGCTTTTACAGGGTTTCCGTGGAGGTCTGTTGCAGAAGAATATCTGGAGGGGTTACCCGGTAGAAACTTTAACAGTTTGTAGTGCAATCTGCAAGTAAATAGAGGATTTTAGAGATCAGAAAACAGCAAATCGATAAAGCATTGGCACACGAAGTAAGTTCTAGTCCTGTACGATTGCATGTTCACCATTTCAAGCCTAGCGCTCCCAGCCACTATCCCGACCAAGCCTCATAGCGTGAGCGTCCAGAACTCCCCTGTCAATTCTACGCCCCAGTCATTATGATTCTGCGTCTCAATCATTTCGAACCCTGCCCTCTTGTATAATCGTCGCGCACCCTCCAAAATGCTCTGTGTCCAGAGATCGATATGTTGATATCCCGCTTCCCTCGCAAAATCGATGCATTTCTGGATCAGGGCTGTCCCGACACCAAGACCCCTCGCGCTTTCATCCACCAATAGCAATCGTAGCTTCGCAGTTTTTGGCTTCTTGTCTTGGACCAGCATGATGCAGCCGAGGAATGACCCGTCTTTTTCAGCAATCCAACAGCCTTCCAGGTCAGGTTTGAAGTTGTCGAGAAAGTCGGCGGTGATTCTTGAAATGAGAGACTCGAAACGGTAGTTGAAGCCGTATTCTTTCGCATAGACTGCTCCGTGTCTATAGGTTATGTAGCCCATGTCACCAGGTTGGTGGCTGCGAATGGTGAAAGGCGGGGATGCATTGCGAGTCATTTTTGAAGGAAAAAAACGGATGATGGTATTGTCATTGAATTCTCTGATGAAACTCTATCTTTTATGTGTAGCATGATTCCTGATTCTCGTCGGTGGGTATCAAATGTCATTTAGAAGGCGCATTTAGCTACCGGCGCTGAATGTCATCTAAGGGCGTACCGCAAATTCTGCACCTATTTTGGCTCGTGCCAAGACGCACTTTTCCGTACTTTATCTGGCTTGGAACACGACAGCGTTATTGCCGTATTCCCGAGATTCTAGAAGGTGCTGGAATCACAATTGGATGCGGGCTGAAATCTTCGCCCAAGAGCGCCCAAACTGGCATAAGATCACATCGCCAACACATGAAATGTAACAGCCAGTCCATAAGGAATTACGCTTTCCCCGACCGAATCAGCACGAACGATGACTCCAATACACAGCTACTGACGGGAGACAGAATGAACGATAATTTGCCATGCGATTGAAACGCTACTGGAGGCTAATACAAGCAGATAATTCAAGAGTTATCTCCGCAAGAGAAAACACCGCGAACGCCACCATCAGAGTTAAAGATGTCGAGAAGTTCAGTGATGGATGCCCACAGACCAGCTGCGTTCATGAAAAGGGACATGATTATAAGAAGGGCATTGACGACTGTCAAAGAGATCTTCTTCCAGTCACGGAAATATTGGCCCTGGTTCATGTGAAACCAAAAGACGGCGCTGAAGCCATAAGTGAACCAAGAGATTGTTGTCGCAGATGTAATAGAAAGGATTGAGTCAAAGACAGGGATCGCGTTGGATAGGATGAACACAACAATCCAGAAGCCAGTGACGGAGGCGATCCACGTTGACCAAGACTTGACAGAGTTGGAGGTGACTTCGTTAAGGTTACCAGTCCATCTCATGACATTAACAAAGATATACTTGGATCCAATGTGGCCATAAGCGAGGCCGGTAGCGAAGATGGCGGGAAGGGCGATGCCGAAAGCAGCCTTTGCGAAAGTGGCCGACGTAGATCCCAAAATGGGAGAGGTAGTGTATTCGGCTCCTAGACAGTAGAAGATGACGGCGAAAACGACATACATGGTCATGGAACCGCATTCAAGGACAGTCAGACAGAATTTGAAGTCTTCGAGAGGGTTGGTCATCTCAGCGAGGTAGCCCTGCGTCTGTTAGTATAGATCATGCTGCAATTGGGACGCACTCACAACAAAGCTCAGATTGGCAGCGTAGGCAAAGACAATTTTCAGGCAAGCATTGAGACCGTCCCGGAAAGTAGGGTTTCCAACAATGACAATCTCTCTCTTCCACTCAGCCATGTTGTCGACGCCCTTGGGGCCCTGAACACCAAGAACAACCATGACGAGAATGCAGGCAGCCAAAACACTAAGAGCATTGGGGATTCCAAGGTGCGACACGAACTTGGTGGTGCGAGGGATGCAAAAGACGTAGCAGGCTGCGCAAGAGATGAAGATGAATACAACAGTGCAAGCTGCATGGCTGCTGATTGTGTTGAGGGCGATTGAGAGGGTGACCATAGCTGAGGCGGCGACAAAGATGACCTGGATCATCATCATGGCACCGGCAATACTCTCTAGGGTTCTTCCACCGACGAAGCGAGTCATGTCAACGATATTCAGCACCTGGGGATGCAATCTGTAGTATTGCAACAACTCATAGGCTGTATACCATGAGATGACACCAATGCCGATCAGGGCGATGATACCGGGGATGAGGCCGAGGGTCTTGAGAGTTGAGGGAAGAGACAAGATACCAAGGCCGATCTGGTTGGCAAACAGAATAAAGATGGTGTCCCATCGCTTCAGGGTTCGAAAGTTCTTGCCGCCTTGCGAGTAAATGTTGGTGTTGTCAGCAGACTCTTGGACAGTCTGGAAGTCATGGCCGTGACCCTGAGAAGTAATCTCGTGCTTGGGACCATCGCTATCAGAGCTAGGATCAAACTGTCCAGCAGTTTTGGCGACGTTATCCTTCTCCATGTTGGTATTGATGATGTTAGATAATTGACGGTATGATCTGATGTTCTGACAAAGGGTAGAAGCTGGAGAAGCAACAGGGGAATTCCCCCGACTTTATACCACTCGCCTCACGAATACAAATAACGTAGCGATGGTCCGACGGATAGGGGCTGGGCAAGAAACTGAGACGTCATGGCAGTAGTTTCTTGATTGGTCCGCCCAAGCATCGCCGCTGAAATCAAGGCTGCATTAGACTCCATCACGGTGGATAGGCACGGAAGCCCCATGGGGGTATGAAACGTTCCACATCGGTCTATAACAATTCGGGCAGACTCGGTGACTGTGATATCCACAGGAAGTTGTCCGTCCAGTCGGATTCTGACCAGAGTGCGCTGCTCTATTACTCGGGGTCCTTGACTGCTGGAAATTAGACCGAAGTAGTAAAGTCTGTGCTTTCTTGTCGCTCGGTATCGCCGGGGTTGACGTCAGGGCCTGTCTTGACGCGTCTAGAATTTGAGCCTCATTAGCCGCCAACGTTACCACGACGTCGAGAAGATGCAGAATATGCAATCACGATGTTTTTATCTCTTTTACGATCTGTCTTCCTGTTATTCACTTTGTCTCTCGGAGAAGACCTTCAAACGCGAGGCAACGACCATTTCTTGGCATATTATGGGCTCATATACTATGACTAAACCATCTCCATTCTCGCCTTGGCAAACTCCATCACCAGAGTCAAATCTCCATAATAACCCACATTTGGGTCCCCTCAATCACCAGACAATGCAAACGCTTTGCAAATGAGTCTGGAGTCGTGAGATATCGAGTTTCCATTACTGATGAGAACCAGAATTCTCAGGAGCCCCATGGGGAAGGCGGATATTCCCCAGAGTGATTGAGCAGTCATACTTGGCACTGAGTATCACCAGAGGATCACTGAGTATGCAGCAGAGCATGTCGGCATGCGCGGTAGATCTGCGCCACTATGCCGACTTATGTCATTCCGCTCACTTTAATCCTTCTAGAATTCCACGCACCGAAAAAGATACTTTCGCTGGTCACAGCTGCGTGGCGCTTCACTTTCCATCCGGCAAAGATCTACACGTCAGACCAATCCGGATAAAGACACGAGTAAGTCACCGATGCACTGACACAATCAGCAGATCGTTGACGGTAACCTTCCTGATTGAAAAGGAGAAGGCCTCAATCAATATGTCTCAGCAATTACACATTGATATCCTCGTATCAATTCACTTGGCAAGGGGTAATAGAAACTGGAAACGGATAATGCTCGCGCTGGGGCATGCACGTCCCGATTGTAGATCCTGGCTTAAGCATGATGCGCGATTTATTCTAGAATTCTTCTTCGTTTCATCAGCGCATGTTAACCGCCTGTTTCATGGTTGGATACTTCGGCCAAAACGGGATTGCCGGGATATGCGTGTATATCGCTGAGGACTATAGAATCTAGACACCAGACCGGGAGATCCTTGCGACGAATCATACGTGAAGTGGTCTGCTTAGGCTGGGCGGCATGACCTTATGTCGATATCCATACTTGGAATGTTAAGGCAGGAATTATCACTGGTGTAGAGGTCGCCCATCATGGACGGGCGGTATCTAGTCAAGCAGTGTTTGATTCTCATATCAGCAAATTCGGCGACAGTCTGTGACTGAGTACTCTTTGGCCCTCCATAGAATTCAACAGCGAATCCGGCTAGATCTTGATAATGACCTTTCCTACGTGCTTCCCAGAGTAGAGATAGTCAAAAGCTGCTGGCGACTCTTTGAACGAGAAGACCCGGTCCACGAGCGGAGCAAGGGAAACTTTGTTCTCTTCTAGGAACTTATTCAGGCTCAAATAATCATCCTTAGAGCCAGTGGATATTCCCCTATATCAGCTGTCAGTGCGCGTTCCGAAGGATCGGAGCTTCGGGAGGACAACTCACTTAATTCGAGCAGACTTTCCCATCAGTGTCATAATCGCAGCAGGCTGCCAATCACCACCAACTCCATCCAGGAAGCCCACCAAGGATACACTGCCGCCTCGTTGGCGCAAAAAACTGATATCCTGGGGGATAGACGCTGGGCCGGTGTTGTTAACAACAAAATCTATGCCCCGGCCATCTGTCAGACGACTGATTTCCAATGCTTGGTCTTGAGTAGTTCTATAGTTGATACCACGGACTTTAGGGCCGAGCTTCTTGATTGCTTCAAGCTTCTCGTCGGATGAAGACGTGATAATTGGTTGGATGCCCGCCGCGATACAGATCAGCAGAGCAAACATGCTGACGCCTCCAGTTCCTGTGTCTTTGTTTAGTTTTAAATTTCGACCATTCAGAAGGATCGGACCTTGTAGCAGGGCACTTCGAGACTTGAATGCCGTAGTCAGGCCGTCAAGAGCATTCCAAGCCGTGACACCAGCGCAGGTGATAGTAGCCGCCTCGAACGGTGTCAGCAGGAATCAAGGCTTCGGGATTGTAGTCTCTTACCTGTTCCCACGATAGGTACTTGGGTAGCTGCACCAGATACTTATCCTGATAAACAGCGTATTCGCGAAGTACACCAGAAGTGTCTCCTCCAAGAGAACAGTGAGATTCATCGTCAGACCCGGTCAGGTTATTGAGATCAAATATAACCGACACATGATCTCCGGTAGAAAAGTCTTGGACGGCCGGTCCGATGGCGACAACCTCTGCGGCAGCGTCGGAGCATGGAATGCCTCGTTCTTCTACCTCCATCGGATATCGGCCGTTCAGCATACCAACATCTCGAAAGTCGAGAGATACAGCATGAATCTTGATCAATACGTCATTTGGTCCCAGCTGTCCAGGTACATTCTCAGTAGACAGTTCAATAGTCCTCGGAAGGTCGCCTGTAGTGCGTCTGAATGCACGGTAGGTTTCTGGCAGCGACATTTTGATCAGCGGTTAGATTAGGTGGAAGATGTGTAAAATTAGATGTCCGATATCAAGATACAGGGCTATATAATTGTCAACTGGGAGACTTATTAGTGTATGGCGGAGTTTGGATAACGTTGAATGCCCTGAACGTGATGATCTTTTGGTTGTGATTATAAATACGGTGCTGCGGGGAAGAACTTGCCAAAGTCGTGAGCAGAAAATGAGTAGCAGACCAGAATTACTGGTCAGAAACCTTAATCAAACGTTACAGTGAGCTCTATCAGTGGGGGCTGTACCTAAATGATAAGTCTCCAAAGTCCATATCCGTGCGGAGGAATGCCACGACGGAATTATACCGGAAATCGTTTTTGAGGACTTCATTTGGTTGATTGGCCTTTCGGAACTCGGCAGGCACTCACCATGAATTTATAATCAATCTTGACTAGACACTCACGATTTGGTGTGAAGCTATTTGCATTGGTTATAGTCAGACCTGTACAGTGAGTGCTCACCTGTGGGCTTTTGCAAGGCGGCATCGCAGATCATGAATCCATTGAATAAGGGCTATGAAGAGATGAACAAGAATATGGCCGTCCCCACACAAAACTGACTACTCTTAATTTCTCTCCCACTCCGAAGGGCGACCTTCTCGAGCCCAAACCCTCTCAGCTTCACTCCTCCAAGGAGGCGGCGCAATTCCATTAAACCTCCAAAACTCTCGCTGAGTATCAGTGACTGTGACTTCCCAGTCGTAGCCTTTATCAGCGATGTATGGCTTGATCGTAGCGGTGATGTAGTCGCTGAACTGCTTAGGGAAGTCCTCCATATGAACGCCCTCATGACTGTGAACAGCCATGTGCTGGATAACCAGTCAAACGAAAGGCTTCTCGTCTCGGGATTCACCACCAACAAAGACATGACCTGCGGGAAGAGGGATAAATTGGACGACGACGTAGAAGGCGGGAAGACCGTTTCCGCCGCGAGAGTAGATGTTGGTGATGTCTTGGGCGAACTTGTTGCGTGTCTCCTGGGAGGCAAAGGTGCCCTCAGTGTGGTAGATGTTCCAGAGAGGCATGGCGAAATATTCCGGTTGATGAAGTTTGTCTTTGGAGAATGAGATCTAATAAGTGAGTGAATGACATGAGCTGATTTTGTCGTGGAAGAACCTGCCCTTTTATGCTCCATCATTTTTGCTTGCTTCCTTCACCTAGATTGCTGTTGAGAGCCTTGGGCGAGGGTAGAAGCGGTTGTTCAACAGTTTCTCAACCATGTCACCATCTCAACATGGACCTCTATCTCAACGAACGTCTATCCCATCAAGCCTCTGTCCCAACGATTCATGTACTATTTAATAATCATCCAAGGCTTCGGCTTTCATTCTAGACAGTGCTGACCCACTTCCCCGAGCTTGGAAAACCCCAACCGGCGTAGTTATGTAAATTCTAGCGCATCTCGTTATGATTATTAATTATTCCCGACCATTACAAAACTGAGTTTTAACATATAGTGGTCCTTTGAAAACTGCCATGATGGGAATTGCAAATGCTGTTTCAATACGTTCAGACCCTCGGATTGCTATATTATAGGTGCTATCAATTTAATACCGTCGCAGCTTGATTAATTTAGGCACCACTGACCACGCAGTCAGCCATCCTTCGGTCAGCCCGGACTTCGATCAGCGTGTCGGGATGATCTATTTGCACCGCGGAGGGAATACTAAACTCTGTTTTTCTCATGATCTCGCCTGAGCCTTTTAGGCAGTAGACGCACTCTTGTAAAAGGTGAATGTGAAGGCATTGTCGCTGAAGCAACTTAATCGTCACCCGGGCGCCTTGGATTGACAAGGATAACATCTGAAACGCACAACGGCGGCCTAATTACTTGGCATCAGCCAAGACTCACTCTTATTGCTTTGGCCCCCAAAAGAGGATCATCCTCGACCCATCCACCCCTTCGATTGGACGCCAGCAATTCAGCCTTGATTTGAGCATTGCGCCTCACGGGCAATCAGGTTATGCCTCATATCATCAATCGATAGATAAAAAAGGAGCTCATCTACATCTACATCGCCATCCCGGAAGTTCTGTCCATTGATGCCGATTAATCACGCAATGAACAGCATCCACACACCTTTAAGATCCGGCCCATTACTGGGCATCAGCCTAGACCGAGATGCATATGTTCCAGGTGACATCATCACCGGCCATGTATTTCGACAGTTTCAGACAATAAGTCCAGAGGCAACTGTGAGCATCTGCATGTTTGGACGAGGGAGAACGATTGGTGTCATCGGCAACAACTCTCAAGAATACCGAGGCTCTTTCGACCTCTGCTATCGTCCCAAAATCATCTTCCAAGGCCCTATACACATCGAGTCGTCAAAACACAAACATAAATGGCCGTTTACTGTTCACCTTCCGAAATGCGTCAATGATTCTACACCTTTGGCTCCCGTGAATCATATGCCACCGTCGTATATGCTTCGGACGAAGAATATGGCAGCTGTTATTGAGTACGTCATCAAGGCCAAGATCACAATGACTGTTCAAGGCCATGAAGAAGTCCTTGAAGCAGCGTTTCCCTTCAAAGTCCTTTGCGCCACTCCAGAATCTCCAATCGCAGATTTTCAGCTTAAACGATATTACTACCAGCGTACTGTTTCCAGCCATCGGCTTGTTCCTGGAATGCAAGATGTAAAGGTCTCTTGGAAAGACAAGATCAAGCAATCGCTCCATAGTTCCAAGGATCCAGCATTGACTTTTGATTTGTTTATTAAGGTGCCCAAGGTCGTTCAGCTGGACCACCTAACAATAATACCGCTTAGGCTCTAGGTATTGCTAAATTAGGAGGAAATAAGCAATAATATTTAAGATATAATATAAGAAGTTAAGCTTATATCTATATATATCTTTATTATTATTATAATAATAATTATTTACTATATAAGGTTATAAATACTAGAAAGTATAGAGATTAACCTTAAACTTAATTAAGCTATTAAATAGCATAGTATAATATAGATCTTACTTATAGCTAATTCTTAACCTATAGATATTAGTAAAATGGTAAACCTATATATTGGTTAGAAAACAGGCTACCCCTAATACCAATACCGCTCAGGCTCTAGGTATTGCTAAATTAGAAGAAAATAAGTAATAATATTTAAGATATAATATAGGAAGTTAAGCTTATATTTATATATATCTTTATTATTATTATAATAATAATTATTTATTATATAAGGTTATAAATACTAAAAAGTATAGAGATTAACCTTAGATTTAATTAAGCTATTAAATAGCATAGCATAATATAGATCCTATTTATAGCTAATTCTTAACCTATAGATATTGGCGAAATAGTAAATCTGCATATTGGTTAGAAAACAGGCTACCCCCAACACTGGCCATCTGTGCAGTCCGAGTTCACGCACTCATTCCAGATATACAACATCCGTGTTTCACATCAGCTAAAATGGTCAGTGCAGGGTGAAATCGCTGGCGAAAGATTCAAAGGGGCAGGAAAATCCGATCTGGTCATATTGAAGCCAAGCGATGATAGACCGGAAGCGCAAGACGTTGTTCTGGAGGCTGGAGAGAGGATACCGCTGCGTCAAGATTCATCATGGATTAGACCGCCTGCCGAGGAGCAGCTACCGAGCTTTTTAGACGCGCAGAGGGATGCGCAAATCACGGGGGGTTGGTAGGTCATGGCTGACATTCGTGAGAAGGTGGTGGTGGCGTGCACTTTTAAGTTTGGTTAGAGGGTTTACTGGTGCGTAACAAAACTTAGAGGATATGTCGCAGTATAAGATGCCTAGCTTTTATATAAAGGACTCTAGTCCTTTGCGTGCTAGATGATAACCTTATTTTGAGCGGCTATAGGTCCCTTAGACAGAGTATCTAGCTAAAGGCTTAATCTGCCTTTGATTAGCAAACGACAGTGATGGAACCCCAATGGTTACTTGAAACCCTCGTATTATTTATGTCTATGCCTCAGCTACCAAGTAAACCCTTCCTTCAAACGGCGACAAGACACCACTCTGCTCCTTTCCAGTATGTGTCGACATAACAGGCACCAACTTGACTTCCTGTCCACCAACACCAAGCTCTTCACCCGTCAGAGGACTCAACGTCTTCTCCTCAGACGTAAAGTTCAAAACAACCGCAACCTTGGAACCATCAACCTGCGACTCCTTAACAAAAGCATAAACATCAGGATCCTCCCTTCGGATAAGCTTATAATCTCCATACACCGTCAGGTCAGAAAACTCCTTTCGGAAACGCAGTGCCTTCTTCCAGAATGAGAGCACGCTGTTTGGGTCATCGAGCTGAGATGCGACGTTGATCTCGCGCGATAGAGGATGGGCTTGCATCCAGGGCTCTTTGGGTTGGTCTGCCTCTGAGAAACCGCCGTGCTTGGCGTCACTCCAGCAGATGGGGATACGTGCGTGATCTCGGGCGAGGTATTGGAGAGCGTTGAAGGCCTTTTCAATCTCTTGTTCATCATTCGATCGCTCCTTGACTATATCGAGGAATTGGTAGCTCTCGATATCAACATAGTTCTCTAGCGGGTAGCTCTCCTTTGGGGCATTGACGGATCCAATTTCTTGTCCTTGGTAGACATACTGCGTTCCGCTTAGACAAGACTGCAGTAAAGCCAGTAGTTTAGCGCCTGCGACTCGGTACTCTGGACTATCGTTCGTGAATCGTGACACAGAACGTGCTTGGTCATGGTTCTCCATAAACACAGTAGTCCAAGCATCCGTCCCCTGAATCAGACTCTGCGTCCTCCCAAAAGCATCTTTCAGCTGGGGAAGCGTATAGTTCTTCGGCACCGTCTCGTACTTGTGCGTCTTTCCAAATCCAATATCCACAACATCAAACTGGAACACCATGTTGAGCTGCTTCTCTTTTGCGCTCACGTATCTCAGGACCTTTTCCAGATCCGGCGTATGAGGCAGTTCTCCAACCGTGATAGCACCATATCGCTCGAGAATCTCGTTCATCTCGCCGAGAAACTCGTGCATGCGAGGTCCGTTGCAGTAGAGGAGACCGGCAGGTTGGTATTTCGCTTTCGGGTCGGTGATGGGCGCGTCGGGAAAGTCTTGGAGTTTGGAGTACATGTTGACCGTATCGACTCTGAAGCCATCGACGCCTCTGTCGAGCCAAAACTCCATTGACGAAGCATAAATGGCGCGACGCGTCTCTGGGTTCTCCCAGTTGAGATCGGGCTGTTCCTTTGCAAAGAGGTGTAGGTAATACTCCCCCGTTGCCTCGTTCCACTCCCAAACGCTACCGCCACCGAAATTGGAGCGCCAGTTATTTGGGGGAAGACGTTGACCGTCTGGGGAGTGCTTGGCAGGTCTCCAAATGTACCAATCACGCTTGGGACTATCCTTACTGAGTCTTGACTCCTCAAACCAAGCGTGTTTGTCAGAAGTATGGTTAATGACAAGATCAAGCATGATCTTCATGCCCTTTTCGTGTGTCTTGCGGATCAATTCCTCCATATCCTGGAGAGTACCGTATGGAGCGTAGACATCTTCGTAATTGGAGATATCGTAGCCCATGTCGACCTGCGGGCTGTCGTACATGGGACATACCCAGATGACATCAACGCCTAGACTGGCGATGTAGTCGAGCTTGGATATGATGCCCTGGAGATCACCCATGCCATCGCCGTTGGAGTCGCAGAACGATGCAGGGTAGATCTGGTAGATGATGGCCTGCTTCCACCATTGCTTTGAACGTCTGCTGACAGTCATTGTGAAAAAAAAAGAATAATTAATTCAGAACTTGCTTTATGCAAAGAGAATGTTAATTCAGAACTTGCTCATGCAAAAGAATGATCTGAGTAGATTTAAATATCGTCTGATGGTAATTCACCCGCATTCATTCCCCAGATCAACCATCCCCGCACCACTCGGTCCGACGAAATAGTTCCGCGTGCAACCCAACCATCCTCGTCTCAAGCCAGCGGAGTCTCCATCACCAACATCATTGGTCTAACCTCGGACCGACGAAGCGACTCGTCCTTGATTGGCTCTTGGCCGGACCGACGAGACCACCAAAGTCTAATCCCTCATCCTCATCTCCCAATGGCTCACCCTCATCTGCTGATCTCCGCCACTTTTGGTGTCTCAGTGGTCAATGCTCGGTCCGATGAGCAAACCCCAGATTTACACGATTGTCTCCCCATGGGGGAGGTGACGAGACACAACGGAGACTCCTCCACTGCTAACCAGACTCCAACGTCCTCCAGAGTCTCCCCCTAGAGAAATAACCTTACAATGTGGCTGACGCCCGGTCCAGCATGGCTTATTTACGCTTAATTTTAGACCACTCTGGTCTAGCACCGGTCCTATCACGGCCAGCCCCGCGAAGGAGCTAACCGTTGGTCTAAACTTTGCACCAAGATCCTGTTTTTTCTTCAATTTTCGCTTCTCGACAGCTTCAACTCTTTGATCCATCTGACTATAAGATGTCGCGTGTCGCTCGCTGATTCACTTCCAGATCATCACTCATCTCACCTCCAATCCACTACCCATTGATCACCACCATGCCTGATACCAAGGTTGACAATGGCGTCGCCCCCGTCGCGGTGCCAGTCGACGCCAACGTCGCTCATGAAGCCGCTGCTGCTACTGAGGCCGAGCACAACATGGGCCTGCTGCAGTCCTTCAAGCTCTACAAGAAAGCTTGTCTCTGGTCCATCTTCCTCTCCCTCTGTATCATCATGGAGGGTTTCGATGTTGTCCTCCTCAACAACCTCTTTGCCTATCCTCCTTTACAGAAGAAGTTTGGTGTTGAGCAGCCTGATGGCAGCTATCAATTGACAGCTGCCTGGCAATCCGGTCTCTCCAACGGAACTCTCTGCGGTCAAATCATCGGTCTCTTCCTCAACGGTATCATTGCTGATCGCTTCGGCTATCGCAAGACGCTCATCGGTGCTCTCATCGGCTGCATTGGCTTCATCTTCATCATCTTCTTCTCCGAGACTCTGGTCCAGCTTCTCATTGGAGAGATCTTTATTGGTATTCCCTGGGGTGTCTTCCAGACCCTCACCACTACCTACGCCTCTGAGGTCTGCCCTACCCACCTCCGCGCGTATCTCACCACCTACGTCAACCTGTGCTGGGTCCTCGGCCAGTTCATCGCCTCTGGTGTTCTCCGCGCCATGGTTACCCGCGACGACGAGCTCGGATACAAGATCCCCTTTGCTCTGCAGTGGATGTGGCCTGTTCCTCTCATCATTGGAATCTACCTTGCTCCTGAGTCTCCCTGGTGGCTCGTCCGTCGCGGCCGCATCGAAGAGGCCAAGAGATCTCTCGAGCGTCTCACTGTCCGCAACAGCAATGTCGACTTCCGCCCCGATGAGACTATCTCCATGATGGTTCACACCAACGAGATGGAAAAGGAAGCCCAGGCTGGTACTTCATACTTTGATCTCTTCAAGGGCGTCAGTCTTCGCCGAACTGAGATTGTCTGTGTTACCTGGATGATTCAGACTCTCTGCGGTGCTACCTTTATGGGTTACTCCACCTACTTCTATCAACAAGCCGGCATGGCTGTTGAGAACAGTTTCTCCATGTCTCTGGGCCAGTACGCCATTGGCGCTGTCGGTACTGTCTTTTCCTGGTTCCTCATGGGCTGGTTCGGTCGTCGCACTCTCTACCTCTATGGACAGCTTGCCATGTGCGTCTTCCTCTTGACCATCGGCTGTGTCGCCTTTGCTGGCCGTGACAACGTCGCTGCTCAGTGGACCATCGGATCTCTTCTTCTCATCTACACCTTTACCTACGATTCGACCGTCGGACCCGTCTGCTACTCTCTCGTCGCCGAGTTGTCCTCTACTCGTCTCCGTACCAAGACCGTCGTCCTCGCCCGAAACACATACAATATTGTGGGAATCATGACCAACATCATCACTCCTCGCATGCTGAATCCCTCTGCTTGGAACTGGGGTGCCAAGGCTGGTTTCTTCTGGGCTGGAACCTGTTTCCTCTGTGCTGTCTGGACTTATTTCCGCCTCCCTGAGCCCAAGGGTCGAACCTATGGTGAGCTCGACGTTCTCTTTGAGCGTGGAGTTCCTGCTCGCCAGTTCAAGACCGCCGAGATTGAGCGTCTCGATGCCGAGTTTCAGACCAAGGAAAAGGCTAGTGCTGTGTATGTTGAGAAGGTGAACAGCGGTGCATCCTAGACGGTTCAGAATGGATGTCAATGAAATGGAATAGTAGTCATAGCGTAGTCGTTAGTCCAATGCGTAAATTGTTAGCATACCTCGTCTTGCTCCTCACATGTGACGTATCAATCGGAACTACCCCAGCAACACCCCGTACTCCAGTTGAGGCTTGGCTAGACTCAGCTCGTCTGAATGTGGCGATGTGGGGTTGACCAACAGACCTTAGCGTGATAAATCTCGTGCCTCGACTCCGCATCTCGTCTCGATCACTTCATCCTCAATCAACAAACATGAGCGGGAGAATCTCAAAAGCCTGCGATCCATGTCGCGTTCGCAAGGTCAAGTGCAGCGGCTCACTCCCCTGTTCGCAATGTGGCCATCTCAATCTGGCATGCGTCTACTCCGTTGCAACCTCCAAGCGAAAACCCACCGTGCGAGGCCGATTGGTAGCGCAGATTCGGGAGGGGACGAAGCCTGACGATGCAAGGTCCAATTCAGCTTCTCCACAGACTGATGATCCCTCGCCTGTCGCTTACAATGCGATACCGACGAGTATTGGGTCGGCGTATTCGTCAGACTTTTTTCTCAATCTGTTGCTCGACTATGAACGCGTGGTTTTTCCCGTCAATCCGATTATTCTCCCTTCGGAGATTGTGGCTGCAATTGAGGCGATGGACCAAAGCTTTGAGGATGCCGCACTTGTATACGCATACGCTGCTGTCACGATCAACCTGACACAGACATCTTGGGACTCGGAAGGCGAAGCGCCCGTCAGAATCACAGAGCTCATGAACCTCAGCTTCAAAGCGCATAGACAATCCGAGATGGGCATTGGTATTCTCGGCCGACTACCAGTGACTGTCAAACGCATCGTGACATGCGTTTTCCTGGAGATTTGTCTGATGGCGTTCAAGCGATTCGACCGCAGTTTTGTCATTCTTCGAGAAGCCATTGCAATGGTTCAAATGCTCGACCTAGATCGATACAAGGATGCCTCTCTAACCGACCACGAACTAGCCACACGACAACGTCTGTACTGCGAAATTTCCATCCACGAACGTTTTCTCACGATAGTAGCTGGCCATCCTGCTATTCTTCCAATGCTCAGCCCAAATGTCCCAGCACCAGACCATGAACTTCCTCCCCACGTTAACCAAGGCTTCAATCGGCTGATTGAGTTGTTTCATGTCTTGGATGATACCTTTTTGGCTCACTGGAGAGCCCAGCAAGATCCACAGGCCACAGCTCCAGAAATGACTGCTGCGTGGATTGAGCATAAACAAGCCCAGCTTGACCAGGACGAGTTTGATGCCGCGGAAACTGACAATGCTTTGGTTTCGAGTGGCTGGGGTTTGACGGAGCTTCAGCATGTTGACCTGTTTATCACGCGATTATGGATGAGAATTCTGGTCTGGCAGCTTGCGTTGTCTCAAGGGCTTCTGCAATCTGCCGTACCGCAGAACTCTCATGAGGGCTTTTCGATGCATTTCCCCGCACAGCGACTATCAACTCAGCTTCGGAATCTAGTCCTTCGATTGGAGAGGGTTGAGAGTATTGGATTACATGGATCTGGGATCTTGCAGAAGCTATTCGAGATTACAAGTACCGTGGCTGATGTGTTGGCGCTGCCGATTGGACCAGGCGAAGAACAAGATGCTGAAGCGAGAGTTGAGGACTTTTTATTCCTCGTCACGTTTCTGTTGAGTTTTGATAGGATTCATGAGAATCAGAGGGAGTACTTGAAAGAGAAGTTGAGTGCGCTCCAGAGGGAACAGTCGGGGTTTCAGAATCTGGCTACGTATAATCCGGACGGTTGGTGTGATCAGCAGCAATAGCAAGCAGTTCAATGCAGTAATGAATACAAGATTTAAGCATAAATATCAGCATCTCAAGGAAACGTGAATCACACGCCGAAATGAACATAAGGGATCCAATGTAACGGGCTGATCTCATCGTCACAGGCAATGACATCTCTCAGCCTTCCATCTCCATCAGTTGCACTCCTTCCTACCGAGCTCGCCTCCGTGTTTCGCCATTTGTCACGTAGCTGTCGAGATGCATTGTGTAACCCCAAGCATACCGATTCATCTGTCATGGATCCATCCCTTATACCTTGATACGTAATCCTCGCCATGTCCACACACAGTTCATCATTAACCTCCCATAAAGTACCTATAACATGTCGAAAAGCCGCCAGCTGACAAGCGCTGATCAAGTGGATACTCTCATCAACAAACCTGTTGTCCTCGATCCGTCCGGTTCCGCATGCCGAGAGGTAAGCAAGAAAGGGCAAATGTTTACGGAGGTTTACCTCAAGAAGGTTTGCGACTGTCAAAGGATTATCCTTTCCGTCTTGCAGAAGCAGACGGCTCCTCATTGGATCTTGAGCGTCTGTATGGCCATGTCCAGCGAAATGAAACACCCTGGAATGCGGCAAGTGTACCATGATATCATGCTTGTACTGTCCTGGCTCAATGGGTTCCAGATACAGCGTTTTGGTCAAGTCGCGAACCGCCTCTATTTCTCTGGCTGCAAAGTGAAGACTAGCCTGATCTGGGGTGTTTTTCGTAACGACGAGAAGTGCCTGGGCCGTGGTTGATGGATTTTCTCCCCTACCGCGTCGTCGACTCTGTATGATAGCCTTGATAGATGAGCTGTACGATGACATTGCCCTGTCTAGCACGCTGGCGGATGTACCGTCGTGCCGTCCTGCGGCATGAAGCGGGAACTTGGTCATGATGCCCGTTGCAACCCACCAAATTCGTGGCCATTTCTCCAGCAACTGATCGTGACGGTGAGTCAAACCCAAGGCGCCCAGGATCGGATGAGCAACTGTATCCCATAGCCACTCGAGGGTCTCCATCTTCCTGGGGTCGCGAGTCCGCGCTTCATGCTCCAGATCGGTGGGCAATGGCACGAATCGCATCTGATGCTGCTCAACTAGTATAGCATCGCATCGGTACTCACTGGTATTGATGGCGACGACGGGTCCATACTTCGCCGCTGCCAACAAGTCTGCCTTGCTAGGGGCGTCCAAAAAGTCCTCGAATCCAGGCTGTCGTTTAATCTCGACAATCAACTCATCGAGTTTGTTGCCAGCATCGTAGCGCCGAGATGCTCGAGCCTGGTCAGAACCGCCGTGCTCGTCCGAGTGAAGGGTATCACGTCCAACTGGAGGGTCCAGCTCGCCTCGAAGAGCGATGAATCTCTTCGACAGTTCGGGGTATCTGGCTTCTAGCTCTACAACATCCGTCCGCACCTCTTCCAGAGCCGTGGCAAGCACCCCACGGCCCTGCTCGAGGAACTTCAGCGCAACAACCGGGCCTCTTCCAGAATGGAGAGCAGATGCTGTTTGTCGGGGCTCTCGAGCGATCTGGTCGCCAGTTCTGGCACGAGACCGACGGCAACTTCTAACGCGTCGTATACTTGTTCCCACTCCGAAGTGGTGCTGCAGATCTGGAGAATGGCTATACCAACTGCTATACGATCGATGGTCGGGTAATTTGGCTCGCCGAGTGCTGATTGTAGCAGAGAGAGGACTGCTTCATGGTCCGTATATGCACCTGTTATTGCATACCTGAGATCAAAGCCAGTACCGAGGTCGACGAGATATCTTGTCCTCTCAGGAGGGTTCTTTGTGACTGCTTCTACAGCTATCTAGATACACAGGTCCTCTTGGGCGGACACTTAGTGTTACTTTAATGGCTAAACTGGCAGTATCAATGATATCGTCCATATCTGACATCGAGTCTACGCCCTCCCTAGATTAACCATCTCCAAGTTGAATCGCAAGACTGTTTAAGAACATTGTCCTTTAGGCTTGCTGCCATGTAAAGCGTTCACCTTGTCGTCTCAATAGCACTTTCAAGCTCGACCACGCAGCCACTAAGTTATAAGTTATATGTAGCTGCCAGCAGGACACCAAGACTATTCGACATTATTGACTTGTCTATGCGACTCTCTGCATTACATTAACCGATTGACATAGTGTGCGGATAGAATTATCCATATACCCTTTCACCCTCTTGACACTATATTTGTCACCAAGGCCAAGGTTGAGTAAGCATGTGGCATGCATGATGGAATTGGTCGGCAAGAGGCTGGTTCCTTGCTTTGTGGCTTACATGGCGCTTTTTATGTCTGTAGTGTCTGCTGTCCTTAAATATCTTCTACTAAGCTAATTGTCTAAGATCGATAAATATATAATTATAACTATTAAGAATAATCTTCAATCTTAGTTAATACAGCTTTTTTACTTTTAAATAAGGAGATATTGTCAGTCTGGCTAAAAGGAAAGTCATTTAGAAACTCGTTCACAAGACAGGCAGCTTCCTCTGGAAACTGATAATGGCATGCATGGCCTGCCCCTATAAATTCACCTACAATCACTGCCGTACTGCAAATCTTAGTCGCCATAATGCCGCACGTTGTTTGAGTAAAGACATGGTCGTGTGTACCTTGAGATTGTTAGCTTGTACTTATTCCTTCCTTTTAGCGATGTCATGAAAGCTCAGTCACTATAGCTGAATTATTTAGAACTTACCCCTCAGAATTAGAACAGGCATCTTTAGCTCATGCAACCTGTTAAAAGATCCATCTGCAGCATGTTCCGGTTTCATAAACCTGGCAAATGCTGCGAATTGTCGGCGTCCGCCCTCAACGTCCACAAACGCACTGACTCCTCCGCCCTGGCCAATGGTTCTCTGCCAGGCTGCTTCAGCCGCTAGGCGACCCTCTGTTGAAGAAGGAAAACACCAATCTACAAAAGCCTTCTTATTCTCTTCGAATGTAGTGGCGTTTCGGTTGGCCCTGAAAGGTGCTGGGGGTGGTGGTGTGATACCCGGGCCCATACTTGGCAGAGATCCACACAAAATCAGATGATGGACGAGATCCGGATGGTTTAGGGCTACCATTTGTGCTGTACATCCGCCCATTGAGAATCCCCAGATATCTACCTTGCGAAAACCGAGGGTCTTCACAAACTCGGCAAGATACTCTGCTGATTCCTTAGGCGAGCCTGGAACCTGACTTCCAGACCTACCAATCCCAGGGCCGTCAAACAGAATTACCTGTCGTTTCTTGGCCAAGTGCTTGATAAATAACGGATCCTCACAATTCATTGTTGCTCTAATAAACAATTGATTAGAATGCTCGAGTTTAACAGAGAGCTTGGTGAGACCTACCTGAATCCCGGAATATGAACTAGGGGTATACTTTTTTTCGAGCCATGGATTCGATACGCAATGGTTACGTTCTTGACAGTAACAAATTGATTGCTAGCGCTTATAATCTCACTCATAATGCCTCTTTATCGCTTTTAATTTATAAAAATCTTCTTAATTACAATACAGAATAATATTCTAGTTCACCTCCTGTCTACTTATCTTTATGTTAAAAACTTTAAAATTCTTATCTTTCTAGCCGGAAAAACAATCAATACCTTAAAGCCGCTTTTCTTATCAGCAAACCGAGCTAGTGTTGCATTACACTAATGCATATCCGCCCAAGCAATGATTAGGGATTGGTAATAAAATTGAAATGTATATATAAGTCCTCGCCTAGCTGCTACCTACTTCCTGGAAAAGGAAATTAGGCAGGCAGGTTAAGGGGCAATACGGACGCCCTGCTGATGCAGGGTGTATATCTGTTAACAAACCAAAATAGTTCAGATTGACCTTGTTGTCCAGAAACTTAATGCCATTTCATAAATAACTATCTATAAAGATTTCAGTAGTCGCAGATATCCCATTATCGTTAATACTTAAAACACTAAAACATTCCTGCCCACCTTTCTGCACCCAGTGCTGCAAGTTCAATAATTTTATAAATTTCATCTTTCCAACAAGTTCCTGATCAACATGGAATCCAAAGCCTACCTATGTAATAGCCAGTCCTTCTCGATAATGTAAACAGGCTCAGGGACCTCATTAACAACAGCGACAAAAGCGTTGTTAAACGGCTTCAGTACTGTATCTTTTTGTTCCTCTTCAGACAGCTGAGACCACTTTTGTCCGGGCTGACCGACGTAGAAGCAAGTAATATCAAAAGATGGGGTAGCCCAGATCGGTCTAGCTTACCTAACAGGGGCAAAGTGCTCTACATACCTATAAGTAGCATAGCCCTCCCCATCCTACGATAGAATTTAAGGCTCTTTTAACCCTCTCTTATGTGATCCCCTGCTGTGCGTGTCACAAGTAATGCTATACCGCTTGTCCTCGGGAATGCAGGTATCACGAGTGAATGAGATAAAATCATCTATAGATATCAATACACCAGAGAGATTGGCATTACGCCACCAGGACTCATCAAACACCAAGATCGACTTTAGGTAGTATCTGAGTTTAGTAGAGTCAATAACGTCTCTGTTGGCTAGCGGAAGTTAAGGCTTAAAGTTGATCTTGAGATAGAGGGATGTCGGGACCGAAAGGATCATCATTAGACCACGAAATCTCATGTCAGTAACTCGCTCTTTTGTCCCATTTAGGAAGTGTATTTATCTGTACGATAACACCAATCAAGATTGCCATACATGAGGGAGAAGGCTAATTATAGTCAGTCTCCAGAAAGCAATGAGGAAGGTAACAGGACAGTGGACGGCGGGAACCAGAACTCTGATAGCGTTAAAAACATGCTTATTTCGCATTATAAAGGTAGCTCCGATATATTAAAGATACACACAGTGCATGAATCCATTAAGCAAGAGTAATAATAGTACAGCTGAAATATATACGGCTTGATTTTGTTTCAAAAAGCGCTATGGAAGGTACCCAATACCTTATCTACCACTATGAGATGACTGCGGCCATTAAGATTAACCTTTAGGCTGCAAGCACAGGTGACGAATAAGAACGGGGTATTGTTTTCCTCAATATAAGCTTTTACCCAGAAGCTTTCACGATGACCATTATATTTTGCTACAAGCCCTCGGGTATTGCAAAGGGAAGAGATCCTTATCCACCACTGATTCCAGGGAAAGCACTGGAAGTTCACGGGGTTAGAGTGACTTGGGCTCTGTTTCCGGGTCGTGGGACTCGCTTATCGTCAAATCCCTAACGACCCATTCATCCGGGATGTGTATTTGACTTATATCAATATCGTTGAAAAGACTGCCCGCATCAAATGGCTCCGCTGTTGAGAATGTATCGTCAAAAGTCGGTATCGCCATAGCACCCAGGCCATATCCAAGGTCTGGGTCTAGATCCAAGGTTTCTGTTAAATTTTGTGGACCTTGTGAGAAACCTTGTGGCAAAGAATCCAGTACTGGAAGGTTCCACGTATCAAGCACGTCGCTAGAGTTCCAGGCACTTGGCATACCAAAATTCGCAGTCAGGATTGGGTCGATGGTTTCGGCTGTATCATGGGAAGGTGTTGAACTAGGGGCACAGCATGAACTAGCTGGTGTCGGGGAAGTCTCTGTAGCCCTTTCCTCGGATTCGGAAGGCGATAGGGCAGTTGACGGTGTTGTGCTTTTGTCTGTTGAAAGTGGCGACTGAAGGCGCTTCCTATTTCTGCGATCTGTCTTGTGTGCACATCTGCAGGTCTCGCCCTCATCGCACTGGCATCGTTCTGAGTAACACAGTCAGTATGAACTCCGGTGAGATACCTCAGGGAGCAAACCTTGTCCGAACTGCTTCAGCATGGCCTGATGTGATGCTGATGCGCATTTGCATGTCGTGTGGACAGATCGGGAGTTGCGCAGTGTCCTACAGTGATTGCATTGAGAGACCGGGCGTCCTTTTCTGCTGACTGTGAGAAGCGGGCGGTCTGTCCATCGTGTTATCATGAGTATGTCGTAGAAGTTTATCCCTGCCATCACGTAGACTCACCAGTATGCTGACATTTAGCGACGCGATGGCCACGAATACAGCTTTCGCAAGCCAGTTTCTCTGCAATGGAAGCCATCCCGATAGAAACTTGATAAGAAATAGTGCAGTAAATCAGGGAAAGACAGAAGTCAGCTATAACACAGCCTTCAAAAAGAATAAAGAAGAGATGGAATTCGTAAACGGCACCTGGAAAAGGAAAGTGGGTAACTTGGAGACATCCGATACCGGGGGTATGCAGTTAAAGGGAATACAAGTTGGCCAATTATATCCATTTTTCATAAGCCATAAACCGTAAGAAGAGGGGCTGTTTTAACTTAACTTAAGCGAGTTAGCTGCATATAGAGATTTACTGCCTAGCTAATTTTGAAATAATCAGTTATTAAATAATTCAGAATATTCTTAATTCTTAATTGATCTATATCTGTAAGCAAGATAAGTAATAATCAGCCGTTCCAGATCTGCTATTATTGGCGCTGAAACTTCAGAGCTTTAATTGGCAAGTAGCTTGTAGGTGCGGGGTAGTAAGACATGTTGGTCACTTATCAGCTGCCCCTTTAGTGCCAAAGCATACGATGTTATCGTGTTCTAGACTCAACTCCTGGTGTCTGAGTATGTTGGTATTTTAATAGTGGCTGGCTGAATGATTGTGGACGATTTCTAGTGCTACACTATACTAGATCAGAAATCAGCTGCATCACCTTTTTGAGCCAATATTGTCACATGGTCATTGGATTCAATAGCTCTATCAATAGCTTATCCTAAAGCTGGGAAATTTAAATCACCCAAGCTGCCCGCCGTGTCACAGTCTATATTCTTTAGACTTTCGGCCCAAACCTACCAGTTACACTCACCATCCTGAACAAGCCTAAGCCCGCAGCCATGTCAAACCTATACATCCTTAATATTATCAATCAGTCCGGTAAAGAAGCCGACTACTCCATCGACTGCGTGTATGAAGATATACCTCCTGTTACGATCCGGGATAGAGACAACTGGATGACGGTCTTGAACCTCAATCAGCACTTCAGTAAGCACTGCGCTACTGGCCTTGTATTGAATCAGCTAACTGTCTCCAAGTTCCCATCACTGTTTCGGTGCTTCCTCAAGGCGACAACCCATCTGTTGATTTCGTTCTTGCTAAGAACGGAAAGGGTGTAAGGGGAGATGTAGTACATAGACCTGGAAACGAGCTGACAATTGATGTTGGGAATAATATTGGAACTCCTTTGTAAGACCAGTTGATGACAGTAAGGGCTTATTATTTTTCTCAATTATCTTCTTTTCTGGTCTCTTATGTCGTAAGAGATAAAGCTTCTGATAAATTGCGTGCCTAATTATAATAATATTTCTATACACTCTATTTTAGCTAGATATATAATGTCTCTTAAAAGTACTAAACAGTATTACTTAATTATCTAATAAAGGTAAAGAAAGAATAATCTCTTTACACTTATCACTATACGACTCTTGTTTGTAACTTGACGTAGGTAATAATCTCTTATCTTACCCTGTATTGCGCTATCAGGATTAGTGCAAGGACCCCTGTCAGGAGAACAGCCGACGCAAGGCGCATAGCGACGGCACAGCAATTATGCGGCTCAAGCAATTAAAACGAATGACGCATTTAATATTTGCATTTGTTTCTATCAAAACTACTACTGGCCTTTAAGCAACTTTGGAGATCTTAAATCCACCAGGCAGTCTAGTCTGGAATACTCCCTTGGGATCATACTTCTTAGCAACCTTGCGAATGAACTCAACATTCTTGGGGCCATATGTAGAAAGAGGATCCTGGGTAAAGTCGGCGTAGTTGAGATACTCCCAGTCGACAGCAGCGCCCTGGTCAATGCTGTACTGCTTCATCGTATTGCGGAAGCGGACCATGCGCTCACGAGCAATCTTCTCTTGCTCGACGCCGTTGATCATCAGCTGGACCTGGAACATGACGACATTGTCCTTCTCGCGGTCGAGACCTACGACGTTGCCGCCTCGCTCGAGAGAGTGCTTGGAGAAGATGGCAGGAATGGCCTGAAAGATGGCGTGGCAGATAAAGTCGCCGTCGGGGGATTGAGCCTTCCAGTCACTGACGAATTGCTTGTGCAACTCCAGAGCCTTCTTGTACAGGCCGAGTTTGTTCTTGAAGGTGATGGCGAACCAGACGTTGCTAATGATGTCAGTATAGACTCAATGGACGAGGGATGAGACTTACCGGTATCCAGCGACAAGCTCAAGCTCAATCGTCATGTTGCGGTGAGTATCCTTGCGTAGGTTGGACGTCTCGTAAGGAATCTTCCAGAACTCGTCCAAGGCCTTTGGAGCGACAGCACCAGTTGTATCCTCGTACGACACAGTGATGCCAATCTTTCCATTCTGAGGAGTGTAGCTCCAGAAAGGAATAACAGACCCATCCTGGTAGTTGACAATATTATCGGTCCAGTCTTTGTAGGCTTGAACGTGCGCATCGGTTGTTTCTTCGGCCGAGTAAGTGACCAGGCCACCCCAGAGGAGAGGAGCGTCGAAGGCCTGGACGTCAAAGCGGGTGACGATACCGAAGTTGGCTGAGCCGCCCTTGAGGGCCTTCCATAGATCGGCGTTGTTGTCCTTGTTGGCATTGACGATGCGTCTATGAAACATTAGTAGACGTCGTTATAGCATGCGTGTCCATACCCATCACCGAGGACAACCTCGAAATTGACAACCTGGTCGCAGCCAAAACCCCGACGGGCAGTATAAAAGGTATTACCACCGCCAGTCAAGAAGCCTGCGACACCGACTGTCGAAGTACGACCGCCTGCAGCAGTGGCACCATATGGTTCGAGAGCCCCGTAGACATCCCGCCAGATGGAACCAGCCTGGATTTGAGCAACCTTTGTGTTCTTGACATACGTAGTCTTGTTCATCAGTCCTGTGCATGTTAGTCGGTTCACGTTGAACCAATCGCAGAAGCAACTCACCCATGTCAATAGTGACACCATCGTTAACTGCACGCAATTAGACAAACTCAATCAAGCGAGCATCCGACTCACTGTTATTCGCGGCCCAGACGGTGTGTCCACCGCTTCGGATCGCGAAATTACACTTCGTGTCAGATGTCAATGTCTTGATAATCGTAGATACATCCTTGGCACTCTCGGGCTGAACGATGCAGTAAGGCTCCAGCTGCGACGACACGGAAAAGTACGACTCAGTGCGGGTCTTGTAGCCGCTACTATCGGGGTAGTAGACGTGCTTCAGACCCTTTGCTTCAAGTGAGGCACACTGAAACGCGAGAGGTCAGTGTCATTTTCTCAACGTGACAGAAATAGCTCACACAAGTCTCCATTGCTACAGCAGGTGAAGCAGCGAGGAGGGCTGATGCCCAAGCCAAGACTGAGGCACTCGTCTTCATGATTGCAATGAAACGGGATTATGGGATGTCACCTTGGGGGGGGGGGGAGAGAAGATCTGAGAGGACAAGTCTGTGCGGGAACTTGGGTACTTTTTGTTGATGGGCAAGATCGTCTGCTGCAGAAGCGGCTGAGCAAGCGGCTGGTTCGTGGACCCTGGTTCTTAGGAAAAAATAACGCAGATGGAGTCGAATACTCGGAGGGAGGAGGAATGCGATTGGTTCGTCAAATGGGCTGGAGGTTGGATTTGGTGAAGGATTCATGGCATTACTCGATTATGCATGTTGGTTGATCCTGCATAGATGATCTTGATCGTTTTCGGCCATGACCCCGGGATTAACATGGTTCGTTCATAGGTGAGCAGGCGGACGGGCGAGGTAACGGCAGGGCATCTGCTAGACAGTATGAATAACAGTACGAGACGGAACCAGTTGGTAGAGATTATCTGATCGACAATGGGTTGACAAACAATAGCCACCAGTTCATCTTTCTCCGTCTAGATTGACGAGATGTCAGTGCTAAATCAAGCTTAAGCACAGTCGATGTCATGCTCGACCCTAAAGCTAGCTCCGAGTCTGCGCTGACAGTGGATTAACGACGCTCTAAATAGATACGACCCAAAGTCTCGGTGAACTCGAGCTCAAGGTTTTCAGGGGAACCATTGTTCCCTCAATCAGCGGCACACGCATTCTGCAACCCTCAGGGGATAGAGCCCGAGCGTTATATCGGCAGTTGGGGCTGACAACCGTAAAAGGCGGGGATTACGACGATCGCAGGATCTCGAGTCATGACCCTTGTCCACAGCCAGTTACAGCGCGGAATTACCGTAAGAACAGACCAGCCAAAACTTGTATTCTCTGGGATGTTTGAACTGGCCGACCAAATCAATTTCTACGAGTCTAGACTTGTTGTGGAAGGCCGGCATAACTAAACCTCTCTACCCGGACGGCCCGTGTAGTTTGACGTTTTATTTTTCCCTCTAATCTCGCCTGACGTTTCCCCAATAATTAAGGTTCAACCCCAGTAACGTCTCTGTCGTCTCTTTTCTCGCGGATTCTGTAGGGAACATGCCCCTTTGCGTAGTGATCACCTTCACTGTATATCAGTAGACGATGTGACTAAAGATTTGCACGACTTGATGCCCAAATGACACCTAACGATTCTGCATCTCATTAATCTCCATTTCATCCCATCATGTCGTTCTGAGTTGCACTACGAGGATAAACTCTCGGCTGCTAAGTCTGTTACAATGTCGTTTCCTGTCGTCAATGGCGTCGAGGTTGCGGTGCCGCCTCCGTCGGGGTACAAAGTTGACTTTGAGAACCCATTGACTGATGCGTCGATGGTGAGGAATGCGTATTGGATCTTTGGACTGGAGTTTGCGATAGCGACGGCGTTTCTGGGACAGCGGATGTATACGAATGCAGTGATTTTGCGCAAGTTCTTGATTGACGACTGTAAGTTTACGATGTTCTTTGCTTCGGGATTACGCTAATTGATTACAGATTTAATTCTTTTCGCTTGGGTACGAGAGCCGGTCTACTTCAATGACGTTTACTAACCATTTAGGTCCTTTCCATTGCGGCTCAATCATGTCTTCTCAATGCATACAGTCGCAAACTACTCGGCGTCCATACATGGGAGATGCCAATCGACAGCAACACCCAGGCTAATCTACTCGTCATGTGTACAACACTGACTTACATTCCGACGACAATCCTCTCCAAGCTGACGCTGTGCTTCTTCTACTACCGCCTCTCGCCGTCTCTATGGTACCAATACTCGGTCTACTTCACCGGCTTCGTCTGCAGTGCTAGTCTCGTCGGTATCTGGTTTAGTGTATTGTTTGCGTGCAAGCCTATCGCTGCAGGATGGGATGTAAGGATGTCGGTTGGAGCTACTTGCATCAATCGTCCTCCCATCTACATCACCCAGGCTGCATTTGGCTGCATAACTGATGTGATGCTGCTGGTGTTGCCTATTCCAACAGTCATCGGTCTGCAAATGTCTACCCGACAGAAGCTTGGCCTCGTTGGTCTCTTTGCTATCGGCTCCGTCACTCTCGTCACGTCCATTGTCCGACTGGTTCTTCTTCTGCCGAGCTTGTCAAACCCCGATCAAAGCTGGTCATTGGCAGAGGGTTGCCTTTGGGTGTAAGTCCTCACCTCTCTCTGTGTGACCCATCTAACACAAACAGCATCATTGAAGCTAATCTACTGATTATGTGCGGCTCGCTCCCGACCCTTCGCGTCTTTCTTAAGAACGTCGCCCCTCGTGTCCTCGGCGACAAAAGCACCCGTAAAGGCAGCGAAGAGCAGAGTGGAAGCGCCAACTTTGGCCTCCATACCTTTGGCGGTTCAAATGGTCCGCGACGCAAGTTTGATACGCTCGTGGAACTGGAGCATGATACTCACTTCAACAGAGTGAGCTTGCGGCCTGAAGGATTGGGTAAGACGGATGTCAACATCTATAGCGGTCGGTCTGACGAATCTTTGGAGAATAACCCGACTGGGGATAATGATAGCGAGGACGGCATACTGCAGACACGTACTACGACTGTTCAGTATACGAATATGTAGCTCATGATGAAAAGTAATAGTAATTCAATTGGACCCCCAAGTCATCGGGATATTTAGCCTTTTAGCCAGAAGCAAGATCTTAGGCAGCAGTAAGAGCAATAAGCTTGCCTATATGTACCTATTTATTGGTACTCTGTACCTTTAAAGATTCCCTTTGAGCTGAAATCTCTAAACTCTCAATCTTATCACATTAGACCCATTGATTTGGCTTATCTAAAGTGGACACTTTATCTTATCTGTTGGCGGGTCAACCTTAGATTGGCGACCTGAACTGGGATCAACAGCTGAAACTCATCCTCAACCAATGTTCATCACAACCGCAGTACAATCATCAGTCAACATGTCAAATACGCGCATTCAGATCGATCCTGAGGGCGATACTCTCATAATTCTACCAGTCAAACCTGCTTCTATCACATCTGAGACCCCAGACTCCCCCACCGAGATACACTACCTCTGCTCCAAGAAGCATCTAACCCTTGCCTGTCGTCGGGCAGCAAAACTCTTCTCAAGCCAGTTCAAAGAGGCCTCAGCCGAGCCAGACGGCCTGTTCCACTGGAAATTTGAGGGAATCTTTAACGCTGAGGCATTCGAGCTTGTTCTGAGGATCATCCATGGCAAAACGCGTGATGTCCCCCGCAGTGTCAAGCTGGATCTACTGGCCGACATCGCGACCATCGTCGACGATCTGGAGTGCTACGAAGCTGTAGCGTTTTTCAGCACAAACTGGCTCTTTGGATGGACTGTTGAATGGCTTAGCACTGAGCAGTTGAGGGATAAGCGATTGGCTCAGGTGATCCTGGCATCCTTTGTCTTTGAGCACGCATCGCTGTTCCAGACCTATACCAAAATGGCCATAAGACACAACATCGATGTCACGTCGACTTTTGATCTGCCTATCCGGGCAGATGTTTCTGGTATGTCAGCTAGTAAAAGTCCAGGACCGCAACTGACGTTTAAGACAAAATCGAAAGCACCAGGATCGGCATTCTGCAGCGACTTATTGATGGTTTGGAGAATCTGCAGACAAAGATCCTTGCAGACAAGGTGGGTTGCAATGAAGCATGCCGAGCCATGCTTCTTGGAAGCTTGTTGCAAGGATTGAAGAAGTCGGGCATCTACCCCCGCCCGCCATCGCCATTCCCTAAGCTATCCCTCGATGCTGTACTCGCATCGTTAGCCAATGTACAGTCCCCAGCCTATTTCGGACCGCAAAGCCAAGGACCCCTCCTCAACTATTCTGGCAGATGGAACCTTGATCCTACATCTACGAACCTCATATCAGGGGGTCTCCTTGGATATCAATCTGGTCTTGTCCAGGGACAGCCAAAGCCTGCAGCAGCCGCGACCAATACTTTCTCTGCGCCAACACCACAGCAAGCTGTCAGCGTCGGTAGTACCACTCAGCCTGCCAGTAGTCTATTTGGTGGTAGAAATGCGCCTCAAAACACAAACGCTCGACCGCCGTTTAACTTTGGACATCCCTCTTCTGGTGATGTCCCTGGTACATCTCCTGTGTCTCAGAACACCAGCAGTCCACAAGTATCTTCTCAATCGGGAACTAAAGGTTTATTTGGTAATAGTGGTTCTAATACTAAGATCACTCCCTTGACGGCAGAGAGCCCCGACCAGCCTCAAACTCTCGTTAGGCATCACTGCCGTCTGAAGGACCTTATTGAACCCTTGCTAGTGGCAGCTGAAAAGGAAATCACAGGACTGAAGCTTGCAGACTTCCCTCGGCCTTAGTGGCAGAATAGTTATGTAACAAGTTTGGCCTCCAGCACATATGAATTCTAGACTGCATCAACCTTTTTCCAAGCCTCTCTACTAAAGACCTTGTTGTGCTAAGGAGGGAATGAATTGCGTAAACAAGCTCATGTTAACACATCAAACTCGTCCTTGACTTGTTTCTCAAAAGATCAGCCTAGCTCATTGAATGGCTATCCAAATATACGTATCGCTCTTCTTCGCCCGGTCCAAGAGATCTTCCCATTGTCGGCGATGGGTGTTGATGGTCAAGATCCTTACGGCATGAGCCCCAAGTGAGACCTAGGATAACCCTCAGCATCTGCTGAAGGAGGGCTCCCCACTCCTCCACCTCGGCTTGTGGAAGCTGGTAGAGCGGCGTGTAGTACTGGCTGTTGAGATACGTGGTATTGTTCATCAACCCTGTGCATGTTAGTCGTTTCACTTTGAACCAATCGCAGAAGCAACTCACCCATGTCAATAGTGACACCATCGTTGACTGCATGCAATTTAATATAGATAGTTATCTATAAAACTATATAATATAAAATTAAAATAGAAGAGAATAAGTCTAGATAAGCTTTCAAGACATTAATATGTCTGCTTAAGAGAATGTAAGGATAACCCAACCAGGAAGTGTGGCTGGCTGCCAGGTCTCATCAGTGATAGCAATGCCAGATGCGGCAAAGCTTCCTCCACCACCGCCTGGCGATCCAAAAATACCGCCGGCAGTAATTGAAGCCCCAACTCCATATGCAGTTGTATTTTGCCACCAGGCACTAGCACCACCACCTCCACCATAATAACCTCCACCACCTCCACCACCTCCGCCTGCAGGGCCTGATAGATTAACAAGACCACCATCGCCACCGTTGCGGCCATTTCCAGGTTTACCAGGGTCAAGGCCGTTAACAGTACCATTAACGAAGACACCTCCAATGCCAGGAGCAACTGAAGAACCAGCCCTACCTCCAGTCATGTTGAAAATAGGGGCCGAACTACTTGTCGAAGGGAAGAGCTGGAGTGCCCCGAGGGTGAAACCGTCAGAGCCTACCAGACCTTGTAAACTACCACCTCTGCTCTGGAATGCCGGGTAGTCATTTCCTTTCGTGCTGTAGCATCGCTGGTCAGTCCCATAAAACCAGTCATAGGCTGAGTAACAACCTCCTCCGCCACCAGCCACAACCTTTACATCTCCTCCGATAAAAAGGGCCGACCCAGCACCTCCAGCTCCACCATTCTGAGAAGCATTACCGCCATTGCCGAAGCCTTGTCCAGGGTAACCTGTGCCAATACCACTGCCAATGCCCATTCCTCCAGCAATAGCTTGAATAGACTGTCCTGGTTGAACAGCCATAGATCCCAGCAAGACAGCTCCGTGACCACCAAAATTATCTCTCTGGCTACCTGAACCTCCGGAGACATTAAAATCCACTTTGGTGGCACACGGTGGTACGGTGAAAGTTGCGGCGGCAGAAAACTGAAGGCTTGCTTGGATTGTGGTTGCTGCAGATACAGAAGAGCATACCTGTGTGACAATCGTAGTAGTTCCACCGCTGGTAGCAGGCAAGGTCGTGAGGCCAGTTGTGGAGCCAGTAGAAGTGACGGTCGTCCTCTTAGGAGTGGTGTAGGTAATAATAGTAGTCGTGCCTCCACTAGTAGCTGGAAGGGTAGTGAGACCAGTAGCGGTGCCTTCTGTAGTGACAGTAACCACCCAGGGAGTGGTATATGTGACAACTGTAGTCGTGCCTCCGCTAGTAGCCGGAAGAGTAGTCAAGCCAGTTGCAGTGCCTTCTGTAGTGACAGTAACCACCCAGGGAGTGGTATATGTGACAACTGTAGTCGTGCCTCCGCTAGTAGCCGGAAGAGTAGTCAAGCCAGTTGCAGTGCCTTGTGAGGTGACAGTAACCACCCAGGGAGTGGTATATGTGACAACTGTGGTCGTGCCTCCGCTAGTAGCCGGAAGAGTAGTCAAGCCAGTTGCAGTGCCTTGTGAGGTGACAGTAACCACCCAGGGAGTGGTATATGTCAGGACGGTGGTAACACCACCACTGGTAGCCGGAAGGGTAGTCAAACCGGTAGCAGTACCCTGTGTGGTGATAGTGGTAAGACCGCCTGCAGAGATTGTTGTAGAGGAAGCGGCAGATGAGCTAGACGAGCTAGACGAGCTGGAGGGAGCAACCGATGAGCTCGAGGAGCTAGAGGGAGCGGCAGACGAGCTAGACGAGCTTAGGGCAGCAGATGAGCTAGACGAGCTTGAGGGAGCAACTGATGAGCTAGACGAGCTAGACGAGCTTGGGGCAGCAGATGAGCTTGAGGGAGCGCTTAAAGAAGATGGAGTGACCAATGTAATGACAGTTGTTGTGCCACCGGAGGTTGCAGGTAGCGTTATTAAGCCTGTAGTTGATGCGGTTGAAGTCAGGGTAGTCAAGCCACCGGTAGGACCAGGGGTCACATAAGTGATAATAGTAGTAGTTCCTCCGCTAGTAGCAGGCAGGGTTGTCACGCCGGTGGTGCTAGCAGTTGATGTCAGAGTGGTCAAGCCACCGGTAGGACCAGGGGTCACATATGTAACAATAGTAGTAGTTCCTCCACTGGTAGCAGGGAGGGTTGTCACGCCGGTGGTGCTAGCAGTTGATGTCAGGGTAGTCAAGCCACCGGATGGACCAGGTGTGACAAATGTGATGACGGTGGTTGTGCCTCCAGAGGTCGCAGGGAGGGTCGTAACACCCGTAGTGCTAGCAGTAGACGTCAAGGTTATAAGTCCCCCACCTGGCGTGATATAAGTGACAACTGTAGTGGTACCGCCAGAGGTAGCTGGAAGGGTCGTGACTCCAGTAGTGCTAGCAGTTGATGTCAGGGTAGTTAAGCCACCGGTAGGACCAGGGGTCACATAAGTGATAATAGTAGTGGTTCCTCCACTAGTAGCAGGCAGGGTGGTAAGACCGGTGGTAGAAGCAGTCGAGGTCTGAGTTGTTAGGCCACCCGCTAGTCCAGTCGGTGTGACAGTGACACGGACTGTGTCGGTACAAGTTTCCGGGGCGAGGCAGCCAATTACAGTCACAGTTGTGGTACCAGCGATGGGCCCAGTAACAGTAGTCGTAACAACGGTTTGAGGTCCAGGAGGGATAATACCGTTGCTAGAACTGCTCTGGACTTGAGACGTGCTTGTCGGCGTAACATATGTAATGACCGTTGTGGTACCCCCGCTTGTAGCAGGTAGGGTAGTTAAGCCAGTGGTGGAAGCAGTTAGCGTCTGAGTGGTTAGACCACCTCCTGGGGTGATATATGTGATGACCGTAGTGGTACCCCCGCTTGTAGCAGGTAGGGTAGTTAGGCCAGTAGTAGAAGCAGTTAACGTCTGAGTAGTTAGACCACCCCCTGGTGTGATATATGTGATGACCGTGGTGGTACCGCCGCTTGTAGCAGGAAGGGTACTAAGACCGGTGGTTGATGCCGTTGAGGTCAAGGTAGTCAGACCACCTGTTGGGACTGTAACATAGGTTACAATAGTAGTAGTACCCCCTGACGTAGCTGGCAAGGTAGTTAGGCCAGTGGTTGATGCCGTTGACGTCAAGGTAGTTAGGCCACCTGTTGGGACTGTGACATAGGTCACAATAGTAGTTGTGCCACCGCTAGTTGCAGGCAGAGTAGTCAGACCGGTGGTGGAAGCAGTTGACGTCCGAGTGGTTAGACCACCTCCTGGTGTGATATATGTAACGACAGTGGTTGTGCCACCTGAAGTTGCAGGTAGAGTCGTTAGGCCAGTGGTAGATGCAAGGGAAGTGACTGTAGTTAATCCTCCTGACTTGGGTTCAGTCACATAAGTAATGACTGTAGTTGTGCCTCCAGAGGTTGCAGGCAAGGTAGTCAAGCCGGTTGTTGATCCAAGTGAAGTGACGGTGGTCAATCCTCCTGACTTGGGTTCAGTCACATAGGTGACAACAGTGGTTGTGCCACCGGATGTAGCCGGAAGGGTAGTTAGACCAGTGGTGGATGCAAGTGAAGTCACTGTAGTCAATCCTCCTGACTTGGGTTCCGTCACATAGGTGACAACCGTTGTAGTACCGCCTGACGTGGCAGGGAGGGTTGTCAGACCAGTAGTTGATGCAGTCGATGTTAAGGTGATAGCTGCTCCAGACTGGGGAGTCACATAGGTGACAACCGTTGTAGTACCGCCTGACGTGGCAGGGAGGGTCGTCAGACCAGTAGTCGATGCCGTGGACGTCAGAGTAAGAACCGCCCCAGACTTGGGTGTTTCATACGTAATGACAGTAGAGGGACCTCCTGAGGGACCAGGAGGCACTGTTGTGAGACCGGTAGTGGAGGCCGTTGAGGTCACTGTGGTATACCCGGCGTTGCTGGACTTGGGCGTTTCATATGTAATGATAGTTGTGGTACCACCTGATGTAGCAGGAAGTGTTGTCAGACCAGTAGTCGATGCCGTGGACGTCAGAGTAAGAACCGCCCCAGACTTGGGTGTTTCATATGTAATGACAGTAGAGGGGCCTCCTGAGGGGCCAGGAGGCACTGTTGTAAGACCGGTGGTTGATGCAGTCGATGTGATTGTAGTGTAGCCACCTGAAGATGAACTCGTCTGGCTAGAGGCTGACGCAGTGGCTGTGATACGAACTGTCCAAGTGCATGTCTCTGGAGCAAGACATCCTATGATAGGAATCGTTGTTGTGCCAGGGGTAGGTCCAATGACTGTTGTTGTTACCGTAGTGATGGACCCAGGGATCGGGAAGCCCCTACTGCTTGAGGAAGAGGCAGTGACATATGTAATGACAGTCGAAAGACCTCCAGATGAACCGGGAGGCACAGTAGTGAGACCGGTGGTTGATGCAGTTGAGGTGACAGTAATATAACCGCCCGTCTGGGGGGTAGTATATGTGATGACAGTCGAAGGACCTCCAGATGGACCGGGGGGCACAGTAGTGAGACCTGTTGTTGAAGCTGTTGAGGTGACTGTGACGTATCCGGCACTGGATTGAGAGCCGGTTATATATGTGATGACAGTGCTAGGACCCCCTGAGGGACCGGGGGGCATAGTAGTGAGACCTGTTGTTGAAGCCGTTGAGGTGACTGTGATGTATCCGGCACTGGATTGAGAGCCGGTTACATATGTGATAACAGTGCTAGGACCCCCTGAGGGACCGGGGGGCACAGTAGTGAGACCTGTTGTTGAAGCCGTTGAGGTGACTGTGACGTATCCGGCACTGGATTGAGAGCCGGTTACATATGTGATGACAGTGCTAGGACCCCCTGAGGGACCGGGGGGCACAGTAGTGAGACCTGTTGTTGAAGCCGTTGAGGTGACTGTGATGTATCCGGCACTGGATTGAGAGCCGGTTATATATGTGATGACAGTGCTAGGACCCCCTGAGGGACCGGGGGGCACAGTAGTCAGACCAGTAGTAGAGCCAGTTAAGGTGACTGTGATATAACTAGCACCACTGGATTGAGATGCGGTGACATACGTAATGACAGTGCTAGGACCTCCAGACGGGCCAGGAGGCACAGTAGTCAGGCCAGTGGTAGAGCCAGTTGAGGTGACTGTTACGTAACCTGTCGGAGACGGGACAATAGTAACTACAGTTGTCGTACCTCCACTGGTGGCAGGCAGCGTAGTCAAGCCAGTCTGGGTACCAGTAGATGTAAGGGTAGTAACGTATCCAGTAGGCGACGGAACTATGGTAATTACAGTTGTTGTACCTCCGCTGGTTGCTGGCAATGTGGTCAAACCAGTGGCAGTGCCAGTGGAAGTAAGGGTAGTAACATATCCAGTAGGCGACGGAACGATCGTAACAACAGTAGTTGTGCCTCCACTTGTGGCAGGGAGCGTAGTCAAGCCAGTCTGAGTGCCAGTTGACGTGATAGTAATGAGTTTACCAGTAGGCGATGGGACGATTGTGACAACAGTAGTAGTGCCTCCACTAGTTGCAGGCAGTGTAGTCAGACCAGTCTGGCTTCCGGTAGACGTGACAGTCACAAGATTACCAGTAGTGGTAGTGACAGGAGGAACAACAACCGTAGCCGTACAGTAGACACAACCCGATGGAGGTAGGACTGTAGTGGTGGTTTTGACTGTACCTGTAACGGTGACAGTCTCGCGCCCAGGGCAGGTGTACACAGTGCTCTGCCCACCTGATGATGCTGGGGGAACTGTACTACAATAGGGGGTGCTTCCTGGGACAGTGACGGTCACACAATGATGACAAATCGGGGCCGTAACTGTCTCTACTTCTGTAACAGTAGCCGGAACAATGACTGTGGCAGAACACTCATCACAGTGTGGTGGGGGCATAATAGTTGTGGTGCTCATGACAGTGCCAGTGACAGTGATAGTTTTGCGTCCGGGGCAGGTGTACACAGTGGTCTGCCCCCCTGGTGAGGTGGGGGCAACTGTACTGGCATAAGGCGTAGCTCCAGTGACTGTTACAGTGACACAATGATGACAAACGGGACCAGAACCAGAGCCAGAGCCTGATCCAGAGCCAGAGCCAGATCCAGAGCCAGATCCAGAGCCAGAACCGTTGCCAGAGCCAGAGCCTGATCCAGAGCCAGAACTAGAACCAGAGCCAGATCCAGAGCCAGAACCGTTGCCAGAGCCAGAGCCTGATCCAGAGCCAGAACCAGAGCCTGATCCAGAGCCAGAGCCAGAGCCAGAGCCAGAACCAGAGCCAGAACCAGAGCCAGATCCAGATCCAGATCCAGATCCAGATCCAGATCCAGATCCAGAGCCGGAGCCAGAACCGTTGCCAGAGCCAGAGCCAGAGCCGGTTCCAGCGCCAGAGCCACCAGAGCTAGGGCTAGGTCCAGAACAGGAGATAACAGTTGTTTTACCGCCTGCCGAAGCGGGGGGGATAGTTGAAAGATAGGGAACAGGGCCAGTAGTGGCAACAGTGATACAGTGGGTACAAGGATAGGGGACTCCGGTAATGACAGTGGTAACCCCGCCGCGTGTAGCTGGGGGTACAGTGGTAACGAAGGGCGTAGCCACAGTGGTTATAACAGTGGCACAGTCGACACATGGAGGAGACTGGTTTGTCCCCCCAGGCGAACCTGGAGAGCCAGGCCCAGAAGTACCTGACCCGTGAGGCTGCCCATAGATCAAGGACTGAGTGTGCCACGCGCTAGCAGTGTAAGTGCGCGTAAGAGTCGCGGTCAATGTTTTACCACTTTGAACGATCTCATACGGCTGGAGCACAACGTCTGTTCCACCGCCGGTTGCGCAGGCGTCTGGTGCCGGGGCAGCGAAGGCACTGCCCACTAGGCCCAAAGCCGCACCTAAGAGAAGATGCATAGCTTAAAGGCTATGAGGGTAACGATCGACTGATGCAGAAAGTAAATAATAAGGAATGAAGGAATGAATGATGAAGGACTGTGATGAACTATGAGAAGGTATCTGAGTTGATCTTAATTATATATTTCTCACGAGTTCACCTCCAACAGATCATTGATGCCTTTCAATACTTTGCACCTATCTCGATCGGGTATTGCCCTCGGAGCCTCCGCAAATCTGCCGTGATCCCTTCCGCCTCAGGGATGCAGGTCATCTTCTGCTGACGTAGGCACACTAGCTGTTTACATACGCCAAAGTCTAAATACGACCTCCAGTTGATGACTCCGCGACTCGTATACAAAAGCTGTATGGTGTCCCCATTGTGGGGAGATCCTGCAAACCATTTTAGTGGGTGCTACACCAACAGTAACTAGGGCATGACTGCGGCCTATAAGGTTAACTTTCAGGCTGTAACACAAACAGTAACAAAATGTGGGATCTGGTGGGTGCTAAGAATATACTTACGCACCCTTTTGGTATTACATGGGGTACATTCTCCGAGCAAACGGCCGAGCATTTGAACTCCGTGTTCTTGAGTATACATACTTCAATCGGCGAGCTTTGTCCGTTGTTAGGTCAAGGGATAAACTAGACAGCTCAAAGTCTCAATATGAAACTTGCTTCCGACATGGAGGTACAAGCTACAGCCATGCAGGTACAGCCATGCAGGTACAGCCCTCCAGGTACAGGCTACACCGATTCTTTCAGCTCGACAGGGACCAAAGTATATATCGATACATCTTTTGCTATAAAAAGGGGCTTTTTAAATTTTCTTGGCTCTAGGGATAAGCTAATTACCTGACTTTAGTTTCTGCTTTACCTAACGGATTACATCTGGTAACATTCGTGACCTAAAACAGTTCCAGCAAGCCCTGTGAGATCAAAGGGATTGTGGCTTTGTTACTCCCTGGAAGGGATAGTGAAAGAATTTCTCCGTGGGTCACTTGGTCATTGCTTTTGGTATGATAGCTGTGGTTGTTGTTGAATATGATGCCGACGAAGACGAGGTGGCATGATACATAAAACATTATGGGGAGCAGCTGAGAACTGCGAAAGAGTTATCAAATGGCCAAGAGCTATAAAATATAACACAACAGGCTTCTCATTAGCCTTTACTGAGTAAAATCCTCAAACCTCACACTCGTTTGTATCTTTGAGTATCAAGACACCATGAAACATTGGTCCGCCGTTTTTGTTCATTCACTCCTTTGTGGAGCTGTCTTTGGGAGCAGTGATCTTGCTACAGACTGCATCTCAACGCATTTACTCCCGGTCATCACCACTTCTGTCTCTGTCCCTGGTCAACTTCCGACAGACCTAATGCCTGAGGCGACAGATGCAATTCCTGTCCCCGGTTCAAACCAACCCTATGGCCCTGGTGGTTCTGCCCCTACTGGTTCTGTCCCTGGATCGTCCGGGTCTCATGCCAACCAAGACGATACTGCGGAGCCCACTACTGCGTCCATGGACGCTGGCGTCCACAGCACTGGTGGATCTGGGCAAGGCTCGGGTTACGATAACCCGAATGGCGCCACCACCACGCCACTCTCTTCAGCCAAGCCTCAGCTTGTTTCTGGCGCTTTGGACCTCCGCCCCAGCAAGCTCGCTAAAACCGCCTTTGTGGTTGGCTCTGTCGCCTTGATTGTTCAGATGGCCAGCTTGGTCTAATTGAGTACCATCAGTTTGTACTACGGGACGTTGCGATGGCTCTGCCAAAAACATGTTAGCTAGGTTGAACCGCTGAATATAAACGACAATAAATCTGGCGTCTATAAGAAAATGGTTGCTTCTTAGCTCAATTTTACTTCTTTTACTTCTTTTTAGATACAGTTATTTATTCTAGAAAGAAATTTAAAATAAAGCTCCTTATTCCTGGCTTATTATCAGCTTTACTTCTTAACTATTCCTTATTACTCAACTAGATAGGCCGTTCTACCTGTATTACTTAAACTGACCTTATCTGCAGCAAACATTCTTTCGTAGTTGAAGTTTTGACTCTGTTACCGGAAGAGGTTAACCGATATTCAGACTGTTATGTGCTTAGTCTTGTCGATAATCCCTAGACGCCCACCACCGTTGTCACCGAGGGGGAATTTAGCGAGGGACGCTAGCAAATGATGAGCGGCAAATCGGATTTGCTGCCACGCCATGTGGGAGCCGCGGAAGTGTAGTACTCTTGCCGGATCGACACGCTAACAGGTTCAGCTGCGATGTCGCCGTACCAGCAAAGGTCGAACTGACAGTACAACCCATTGAACTTGAACGCCAAGGATCACAGCCGTAAACCCGAACCAGAAAAATCCCTTGCACTATTAAACCTTTTGATGTGATGAGACTCGACTATCACTCTCTGCTAGAGCTCTTGGCTTCACCCTGCAGGTGAAGATGGCGATCGGCAGTTTGAGGCGGAACTCAGAGCACAAACAAAGGCAAAGATATGGGGCTCATGAGTCCGACACGGGTACCTGGAATATACCCCAACAAAGCCGTGCCTGGAACAAGTGGAGGCTGCCCAGGCCCCATCTGATCGAAGTTGATAAAGAACACAGAAACCCATCCTTTCAGAATCTGCTATATCTGAGTTGCTTCGAGATCCATACCCAAACACCTATCCCTAGGTACTCCCTGCTTATTTATCCCTTGAGTTTCTCGAAATGGATCACTTTTCTACCCAACAGTATTACGAGCCAGCTTCAACGAGGTGGAAAGACTTCGATTTGTAAGTGATCCCATCCCGGATACCCCGCACCTTGGCTCACTTCCTTCTTAGCGCTTTGTTCAATCACATTCCATATCCTTACAACCCATCATCCGAGCTCAACATTGCGGGAGTCAGCGGCTTTAGTCAACATGGCCGGGGCCTTCAATCTGGCTCGCACTTGGGGGTCTCCCAATGCACAGGTAACGGTCACAAGGCGTTTCTCGACCTGGGGACAGGCCCAGGCCTCGACATGAGCCGACGTGTATCAGATTTTGGTCCAGAGTCAGATCTTAGCTTCAACTCCTACCAGTGCTTGGACCCCTACGCTAAGTCGCGCATTGACATGAATATTGGCGTCGATCTAGACCCATGTTGGCCTGATTTCTGGATCTACACCTGTCAAAGTCGGATGACTTTTCAGCCACCCAGGCCAGAGATAGACGTGCCCTCCCTCCTGTACCCTGGGATAGGTGATTCATCAACCAATCAACATGGAGGGTTTTGTCATCCCCACCGTATGGCCAGTCCGATGTTGTTTGACCTCCAATTCTCAAGTGGCCAGCAAAATGCTCATGGTCAAGCCGGCAAGGGTAAGATTTGTCACCTTTGTGTACGCAATTCCCTAATGAGTTTGAAGAGCAGGAGCAGGAGCCTAGTTCCTCTCTGTCAGTGGCACCTATGAAAATGAGCCGCTACCTGTGTGGTTTTCCGGGCTGCGGAAAGACATTTAAACGGAAAGAACACCACAAGCGACATTACGAGACGTATGTATTGGGAAAGTTACTTTATTCGGTAGACATTATGCTAATGTGAATCTAGATTGCACGGAAAAAGGAAGAGGTTGAGATGCGAAGTGTGCGGTAGAGACACCTTTGCTCGAATGGATAACTTGAATGCGCATCTCAGATTACATGCTAAAAAGAGAATCAACAGGCTGTAAGTGATTTCAGTTGCTCCAAGTGTTGTTGGGTAACAGTAGAGTATATATAGGAATAGAAAATGGGATTGGTTAGTTCTTTACCAACTGAGAAAATATTAACTTAATTTAATTAATTGTATAATTAATTTAAAATAAATATTTTGTTTCTTCAAGGGATAACCAAAGTTGACCTAGATTAAGGGTTTAATTACTTAAGGGCTTTACGAGATAATGTTTATACCATGTTATCCCTTTATTTATTCTCACCCACTTCAGTCTATATCCTAATTACAATTATCTTCTCTGATAACTGCCGTCTTCCCATGCTGTTTTGCTTGAAAGTAAAACAGAAAGAAAAAATAACTCTATTTACCGACATGGCGAGGCACGCGAGCTTCAAAAAGGCTCATGTCAGTCATTCCGACAGACCTTCTTGTCTGTCTGAATCACTAAAACGTTTCAAGTCCTTATTCAATAATTCACTCTTTAATCGCAAATCGCGAACTCCAAGACGCTATTTCAGCTTTACCCAGGATCTCACACCATCAACCGAATTTCGAGCCAGTGAGATTATAGAAGAGCTGTCGCATCGGTTTTCGCTACTTCAGCAAAAGACTGGGAGCATGAGCGAGTTTCCATCTCTAGACGATGAAGTCGACATTTCATCACCGACAATTTCACAACCAGCAGACTTGCCTGAATGCCAGCTCACGGCTCAGGGTGCTGGGACTCAACCCACCAAACTCGCTGCAGTCTCTTCTGAACGGTCGATGTCAACAGCGGTGACGAGCCTCAACGACGAGACACCAGTCCCTCCAGATAACTCGACCACCGACGGATCAGATATTCTCAATCTTGCTTCTCCAGCCACGAGCGACCAACAGTGTCCAGATGACATTCCTGTCACTCGACGGTCTTCCCTCAATCGCTCTGAAGGTTTGCCTGCCGCTGGGCACAAGTCGACAAGATCACAAGAGGACACCTCAAACACGTGGCGTGTCCTCAACCACGTGAACGGAAGTGCATGGTCCTTCAGCACGGAATCCTCAATTTCCGATTTCGCGTCTTGCATTGCCGATGCTGATACTACCCTTGACCAGGACGAGAAGACCGTACTGTCGGATGGCACTCCGTCTTCTAGTCTTTCTATGGCGAGCCCAGGCGACTCTGGGGAGAAGCAGCTCTGTCACCAGGTTTCGGACAAAAGTCCAATGGCGTGCGATGAGAATCACTATAAACTGGTGGTTACTGAACAAAACAAAAGATGTCTTCCATCAACAGTTCCAGGGCCACGCCCAGCTTCCGAGACAGCCTTTCGACCTTCTCTGCACAGTGCCCTGTCCATGACTTGGAGTCAAGGCAGCAATGTCCTCCAAGGCCAGTCGTCACGTTCGGAGCGGCATAGGAGTGTCTTGCAAGCCATGGTGTATAATCATCTACGCCAAAGAAGCGAGACATCATCGGTCTCCGGGGTGGGACCTGATGCCGATGATGGGGCTGATCCTCAGACATTTCACCCCACTGCGGAAACGTGGCTTTCGACTGCGGGCACTTACAGCTACTCCGAGACCATCTACCAGGAGCAATGGCTCTCTGACGCTAGCCGACAACCACTTGGTGGCCGGAAGTCCGCGCTCACTCCCCGTGGAGAGTCTGAAGAACGGCATCTATCGCCCATCATTGGTCGCTCATCACTCGCACTCCCTACGAGCCTAGAGACTTTGACTACCGCCAAATATGGAGATGCTACTGTTTTGTCACATAATTCTATGTCTCAATTGGGTCAAGCTGGCGTAAAACCTTGTGCCGCAGAAGACCACCATCCCTTCAACAGCGGAAAAATGCCCGTTTTTGTGCACCATCGAAGAAACAGGTTTCCGCCTATTTCCGATTCCAAGGGATTAGCTCCGGTCGATCTCAGCCACAAACTCATCGTCGGAGCGGCCCACCGACGTCGAAGAGGTCCTCCGATGAGTCCGGAGCATCGCGGTCTGAATGACGACAGATCAGTCAACTCCTATTCTAAGAACAGTCTTCTCCAAGCATCCAGGCCCAATATCATGTTTTATAATAGGCATGAACTTGATTCTTGCTATTCCAGTTGCTTCTTCAATGGTGCTGATAGCTTCAAGGCCTACGGAGCCAACGGAGCCTACGACCATGGCATAATGCACCCAAAGTCAACAACATGCGGCAAAGATGATGTGCTCCATCGAGAGGGGAGACCCTGTTGCACCCCGAGAAAGGGCAATTTGAGACACAATGCATCTAGTCTGCGTGGCCCATCTCCAATTGGGCATAGAGGCTACCCAAGTACCCAGCCGAGGTACGTTGCCCGTAAGGCGGCCGACTACCAACCTCGCCCTGATCCAGCCTACGTGGCTTTCCAAGTCGCCTCTCCGCAAAGGGACTTTACAAGGAAGGAAACGATGAGATCTGAACTTAATTATTTCCACAGTCTGTGATGTATGTCGTACTGTCGGTTGACAATATGTATGTTTAGTTCTGTCACGCAATTGGATGGAGAGCTGGGGATAATGAGAACTTACAAGTAGTTTCTGTTAGGTATCGCTATTCGTAACCAATTAAATAAATTTGGCGAGAGGCACTGGGGTACAAACGTAATAACCGTTGCTTGGATGCCATGATATACAGCGATGGTTCCTCTCATCGTCCTTGTGGCATGGAAAATGGTGGAATGGCTTACGCCCAAGATCGTCGATATGCCATCTTTTCTGGCCATGGTAGAGTTCTCAACCTATCAGCCCCGTCGGAGAGTCTCCGCTATCAGTGGTTATCAGAACGCCATATTGCAGACTTTGTCATGAATACAGTATGGCGTTTATCGTTTTTCTGGCGCTAGCCTAATTCGCCATCTACCATGTGCATATCGCCCTCACAAGCCGTCTCGGGGATACATGCGACCTATAAGGTTTACCTTTTCTGGTCAAAGAAAGCGCTCAACCAGTGGTGGCTTAAGAGTTATGTGCAAGTATGGGGTACATCAAATGGTGTTCGTACTTATCGCCCCCTACTGTCCTCCCTTTTCGAATTACAATATGAAATGTGATAGCCATGGCGGCAAAGATAAAGTTATCTTGCCTTTGAACAAGCATCGGGCGTGCTGTGACAAAAACTAAATAGTCGTGGCTTTTGAAATTCTTGGGCACTAATGCATATGTGGCATGATTTTGTGTTTTAGGGGTTGGCAGCCAAACACAGCTTCTCAGTCATTCTAGCCGATTATTCGTGCCCGCACGGGTAGGCTGAGGATTTAATTCACACACCAAAGCGCTCTCTCCATAGCAAGAGGCAGCTGGTGACAGAATCAACACAGTGAAAATCAACACACGGGCTAGTCCTGTCATCCAAGCCTGGCTTAGGGGTTCCATTCTTTCATGCCGGATGACTATTCCGTATGTCGATGAGGGAGCTGAAGGCTAATGGATTTTTCAGCTACCATTGTCGTCTTGGCGCCTCTTATAGGGATAAATAGAACGTATAACACGAGGATAACGCGAGACTTCGCCTTCACAACAAAGCTTTTCTAACTTAGGTTTGCAGGGATTAATTCACTACTTGATGATCATTTACCAAAACGCACTTAGCATCGCAGCTGGTCATTACCTAAGAAACAACATCCCGAAAACATCGGACAAGGCTTCCGACCAAAAGAACTTTTACGGACACACCAAGCATTTTACGAGACTATGGTGTAGGCAGATCCACGTATGCTTCAGCTTCAATAGATTTGAGTCTGATATGCCTGAAGTACCAGTATGGCGTAGTATGGAAATACTGGTACTCACGCTAACAGCGAAGAGCAAGCCTACCGCTACAACTAGTGAGTTGATGTTTGTTGGTGTCTCTACCAGGGATTCTCTGTTAAGGGGGGGCCACCATAAGTAGAACTCAAGACCATAACTTGCCAATATCTTCGGAAACAAAAATAGCCACACACATAGCTTTTCCTTTCCCTCAATTAGTTTAATATGTCTCATCCTTTCTAGCTAAAGGCCGGCCCCTCTTCTTCTTTTGCAAAGTCGATACAGCTGCAGGTACAAAGTGTACTCCTCTGCTGAGCGTAGATCGCCATCGAGCGTGTAGTCTACGATGAGCGTCCAAGTTATCTGCTCGATTAAATGTATTCTTACCACAAAACTCACATACAAGCCCTTCTTGGTCTTGTTCGTGTTTTCTATTGTCGTAAGCATGGGTCCTTATCCTCAGTGAATGGCCATACTGACGCTTTGTAATGGCTTTTAACATGTTCCTTACGTTTGAAAGTCCGCTTGCAGTCTTCAAAATAGCACGCATAGCGGAAGTTATCCATACGCTTGTCCACCACATGACCTTCCTGCCGGTCATTACCCAGTGAAGCATCGTCTAGAATGTCAGTAAAAGTCCGACATTGGAAGTCAGGGCGGTCGTACCATGAGCATTTGAGTCAATCACCGGAGGCTCCGAGTCAAGTGATGAAGCTGAGTGACTTAATACGGGTCCCTTGCAATCATCAAGGCCTATTTGTGAGCTTTGACCTGACGATCTAGGTGGAATTGCTTCGTATGAATCGTGTCTTTCTAGCACTTTTGTCTCGTCTTGTATCATTATCGGATCAAAGCCTTGTGTGAGGCCATACTCGTTTCTGTCGTTTCCGGTTGCATCACGGGATGCCCAGGCAAGGCTCTCTTGGTTTGAGGTCCTCTCAGACGCAGTCCAAGAACCGGAGTCCCAAGAAGGGTAACTGTAGCCCACTATCGAGGCAGATTCTGAGGCATGTGAATCACGGAGATTCGAATAACCGTTTACACTTGGGGCGTTGTTCAGGCAAGACTCATATGGACTTGGGTGACAAGAACCAAACCCCATGTGACTATTGACAGTCTGTATGGAAGACATTGGTTCATGATTAGGGTGTATCTGGGCAGAGTTGAAAGAATCCAATGGCGTATGCAAAGAGTATGTTCTAAAAGGTGGTTAGAGGGCATAACTGATGCTCTTTTTCATGAAAGATAATGAAATAAGAAGTGAAAAGAAGAAATTCTCGCTCCACTTACGGAGGTATCTGAGTCCAATCCACAGAGCCTAGTTGCCAGCCGAAGACATCAGGATGGCTGGTCTCTAGGGGTTCATGATTAGGATCCCCGAGGAGTGGTTCAACTTGATAATCCATTGACGCAAAGATAGGTTGAAGAGGAGCCTGCTAGCAGTGAGCGGTATTCGATCGGAGAAATCAATGTCCAGTGTTCCTCTCAAGAGCCCGAGTTCATCGAGAATGCAAGGGCCCGTTATTAATGTCAGATTAAATCTTGCATGGCGCAGGTACTGACTGAAGGGATGCGTGGGGAGTTTAGCTTAAGGGATGGAGAGCTCGTAATTGTAGGTTATGCCGAATCTTGCAAACCCGTTCATACAACTCAAGGCTCTTCAATTGACCTCAGCTTTCAGTGGCTAGCCTCGCCCTTGCATCCTGCCTTTGATATCATTACTTAGCCAATGAGATCGCAATGGAATCGCCGCTCGGCTAATCATTAGCACCTACTGCGCCTCTGGAGGTGGCAAAAAGCAGGGGATGACGAACAGACCCTTAGTTGACGTGGTGGACATGTTCATATGATTTGATTCTGCCTTACTAGAGAAGTAGTTGAAATCTCTCTCACAATGAAATGTGGGTCTCGGATGTGATTATGTGATTGCATCGTTCAAACCACACTAGCGACATACCGCCGACCCAAAACCTTGGGCCGGGGGGGGTGTTCACGGTTAGGCCAGTTCGCTCATACTCCCCCCTCACTAGTTGAGATCGAGACCCAGATATCCTCACGCTTATGTGGCACGATTTGCTAGTACGAGGGATATCCCTGTGGAAGCTGGAAAGCATACTCGGGTGGAATCTGCTCATCGTAACTTAGTACGACTCGGCTGTAGATCAATTTGGCGTAATTTTTCATTTGTCATGGGAGGGAAGTGGAGTAAGTATAGAGTTTCGATCTGCAATGCGCAGTATCAGATGTAATAACCTCTAGTTAAGTTTATCAACTCTGTAAAGTACTTCTGATACTGTATGCCTAACTTGCTGACTTCCTCACTGTTACACTTTACGTCCTCTCTAGCTTACAAAGGCGTGGATAAGATCTTTCCCGGCTTCAGCATGACGCAGCCCGGATGGATCTCTCCCACTGCGGGGGTTTAGGGCCATCCTCTTGACAGCCACCGACGCCAAAGATAAGGACGGCACGTAGGGGTTCGTGCGGGGTGGGTCGAGGGGCTAAGCTCCAGGGGTGGGTCCTGTCTCAGTGGCTGAACTTAGCACGATAGTTCGCCCTGTCGGAGCCGACGGAGAAAGGGTCTTTCTGTTCCACCCACGGCTTCTGTTCCTACAGGTACAACAGCTGTACCTGACATGAGCCCCGTTTCCCTCATGCATCGGATCGGGTTCTCGTCGAGCCGGTCCCTTGATCCGGGTTCTTAAAGCCCAGGGGTCCCGCTCAGTTGATGATGAGTTCGTCACTATCGACTTCGCTGCATGTCAATCATACATCCTCGACCATTGTCCCTACTCTTTATACCAAACCATACAATGCAGGTTCAGTGCGGTCCATTCCGTGGGCTCGAAACTGAAACGACCTCTACAATGGAGCAACTGTCTGTTCCAAGATCATATCGGCCACAGTTCAGTGATGGAGAGGCCTTGAATGAGTAAGACACTCACTACTGCCCAGACTTTAGGTTACATAATTGACGTTTGCATCAGATTTTACATGGTCCCTGATAACTCCAATTTCGTTGCGCAATACGAGTTTCCTTATGTGCCTTCTTTCGCCCAAGATTTCGCAAGTGACCCGTCCTTGACACCCAAAGAATTCGGCATAGACTTTGGGTTCTGTTCTGTCGAGGGAGACAACTATCTTCTCGTTGACCAACATGTTCTGGATGCTGACCCTATTGTGGATGCTTCAATTACCCCGGACGATGGGTTCGTCTTGTGTGGCTCGCATCAGTCTGTTGAGATGGCCATGGCTAGTCCATCTAGTGTGAGCTCAGTCTCTGAGAACTCATCTTGGAATTTGGTCGAACCAGTTCAAGGTGAATCCGTCTGGGATCTTTCCGCTTTGGATCCCGACTCATGTGACATGTCGGGCCGAAGAAACTCAGAGCCTCTCAACTGGTCTGGCGCGTCCACTCCGAGCCCTAACTCAGATGGTAAGCTTCCCTGACATTGAACGGCAAACACGCACTAACCTATGCAGCTGAGTTAGAGGAGGCTTCGGCTCTGCTAGCACTGTCTCTGATGGACAGCTTTCGCTACCCCTGCCCTCTGAAATCCTGCAGTAAGAGTTTCAAGCGCAAGGAGCATGCCAAGCGTCATTTCGTGACGTGAGTATCCATCCGCCAAAAGAGGCTTGACTAACCACGTGTAGCAAGCACAAGCCAAGGACAAATTATCTGCGGTGCGAGTTCTGCGGCAAAGACACCTTTACTCGTCAAGATAACTTGAATGCCCACCGCCGACTGCATGCTCGAGTCCCTCCAAAGCACAGCAGCGGCGTCCACTTTGTCCCTGCAGCACTTGAGATGTTGCAAAGGGTCCAGAAGACCACTAGATATAATGGCAAGCTGCTCCGCCTGCATGACTAGAGCGGCCCACTGTGTGCCGGTAACAGACCCGATTACGTGGTCTGTAAACGATGCTATTGCTTTTGAAGTTTGGGTTGTGATTGAGCTGCAAGGCCGTTTCGGGCTATCAGACTTTTTTCTTATATGTGGAAGTAATTGCACAATGTATCATCACTTGAATCAATTTATTTGTCTTAATAACCGAAGGCTCTCCAGAAGCTATTACTATTTGTGACAGTTGTTTTGAGTGGAGGTCCGTTTGGCTCCAACTTTTGTAGTGGCGCATGTTCTCAACATGACAAGGACCATTGGTGGCAGTCATTCTGGGGTACTCCGTACGGATCTAAACCGTTGACTGTTTTAGTGCCAGATCTGCCAATCGATTCGGGTCCGACGCCAGATGTCAAAGTGGCTGATCTCAAGCGGAGCGGAATGATTCCGAACATCGAGTCTGCTATCATCTACGGTCCTCCAAGCGAAAGGTCAGCCACTGAGTGATGACTATTTCAAGCCTTGGCCGAATGTAAGGCCGATTAGCGCGGGTACGTGACAGCTAAAATCTGATGCTCGTGGGCCTGGAACTTACTAGAGCTGAACGATCGACTTGATCCGTACGGCACAACCGTTGCGGGTTACGAAAGTGGCTTTGTAGCCACGTGACTAACCTAGCCTTCGGTCCCGAATATTTATGGTTTCATCCGGGGGAATCATTATATCATGGTATTTGGGAGGCTCGAATGGCTGCAACGCTTCGCTTATTCCGTAGAGATCGATCGGATCGGAGCCTGGGCTCCCTTTAGACCCTGCGTGATGATCTTGTCTAGCCCACAGCAAGCTTAAACACGGCTTGCTGAGAAGTACTAGCGCATGCTTGGTGGATACCAGCTTTCAAGCCACAGTCGTATCGCGCCCTGAAAGGCGTCAATCGTACCAGATGTTCGGTAACGGCACCTCGTATACAATCACACCACCTATGCTGTACAACTGACTTAACAAGACGCTACGGAATCCCCAGGATCGAGATTGATATCATGGGGGCGTTGCGTACACGTGGAAATTGTCGGGATAATTTGCGTTAAAGTCTTGTGTCTGTCTCTTATCTGTCTCTTATCAGTACCTTATCATGGTATCAAGTTCACATTCAATAGCTCCCTCAGTGCGTAGGTAGTGTAGTGTATTGCTTTGGACTGTAGAGTCAGTTGGCCAACCTGGCTATAGGTTCTAATTGAGGATTGATTGTATAAGCAATATGTAAAGAGAATATATTATCAACATCTGATAGCTGTTGTCGATACGGCAACCGAATTATACATTGTTGTCCTGCTGTGTTATTTTCTCTAAGTTTCTAAGATTTTAACTCTGTATAGAGTTTAAATAATTAGGCGAATTTGCATTAAGAGAAGTTAATATCTATATCTAGGATATTCCATAAGTCTGGAATTAATAGCCTTACTTAATATAAGTAAGCTTTTTAAGTCTTCCTCCTATTTATCTTTATTACAGCTATAGACAACAGAGCGTGTAAATACACCAAGTATTCTAGGGTAAGTCAATACATTAGCCGCATATTGCCGAAATACCATTTTGCCGGGCCGACCCGGACTACGTTGCTAATGCTATCTTATTACCGTTATCACGATAGAGTCAGATAAGGGGGACCTCCACCTGGAGTGGGAACCTGCTCAAAGAGGAATAGTCTAGGCATCCCCAGTTTCCAAAATGTTACCAAATGCGACTCTACTTTCTTATAAATCTACAGAACTAACAGTTTATTACTTAAAGTTCTCTAAGATATTTCGATTACCTGACTGCGAGAGAATCTATATTTTATTTTAGTCCCTTGAATGTCCCTCGTCATCACTGCGGCGCCTAAAGGATCCGGTAGTATTTTGATGTCTTCTGCCTATGGAGGTAAACAGCTTTTAATTTTCTTCTCTGAACGCCCGCTTCTCGACACCCAACTTCCTTGGCGTTCCATCCGCCATCAGGATATGCATTTCAGTCGGCGAGATCTCAATGCTTGCATTTGCCCTCCCAATCTGCTTCAAATTACTCCCGCTAGAGGATGTCCTCGCAGACCCCTATTACCAAGCCCTTCTATTCATTATTGGCATAGTCACTGGACTTCAACAGCTCAGCTTGGCACTGTTGATCTTAAAACTGGTGGTCATTCCATCCTGCTCTATTGTCATTGCAACAACAGTCTCACGATGCATCTGGGCCCCGTAAAGAGACGGGCTGTTACTCTTTTGTCGAACTTGGTCTAGAAGACTCGAACTCCCCTGAATTGTGCATATCACGGTCTCATAAAGTTAATAATTATAGTAATAAAATTCAAATCTGAGTATCTAGAGAATAATAAACTTAAATACTGAACCCAGTACGCTGAAGGGGTTTATTCTAAGCTTGTAGCTCGTGTAGAAGCTGTGGCTTTACAGGCTGCGCGTCTGACTCCACCAAGACACTATCTGGACCTGCGTCCGCTTCTGCCATCGAACGAGAGGACTGTAGACCATTTTTCGGAGGACCTTTATCTTCTTCATCGGTGCGACTTGAATTTCTATCCTGTCGCACCCGTCTCCTTCTGCGAATAAACCACCATCCCAAACCCAATAACAGACCAAGACCAGCAACTCCCCCAACTACTCCACCAGCTATAGCCGCCACGGGCATCTTTTGACTAGAAGCAGAGGAATGGGACGCAGATGCAGGGGGGGGCTTTATTGAAATACGCTTCGCATTCGTGTCACAGCAATCCCCGCGTGTATCCTCTAAGTAGTTGCAGCAGAATTTGTCTGATCCGCATTGGTTGACCTGTACCAATATAGCTCCGGGTTCTATTGACTCGGTCAGTATCCATGGATAAAATAAAGCAGTGACTAACTCAGATCACAAACGAATTGGCATTCGCTCATATCGTCGCTTGAGCAAGCACCTTGGTACCGGAAGTGCCCTGTCCATTCGCACAAGCCATTTGGCAAGCATGGATCGCCTGGAAGGCAGCAAGTTGAGAAAGTTGTGTTAGCGGAGCCACACGGCTTATACTTGTAATCCGCCCACTCTCCATTTTGATTATCACATCTCTGGCCTAATGCCCAGCTGAATAGAGGTAGCAATAAAAGCAAGCTATTTAGCTTCATTGTAAGGGATCGCTGGTAGAACATGCGTAATAAACCGCTAGGGTCTGATCAAGTGCAACGATATAGAGGGAATAAGGGGGATAGAAGCTAAATGAAGAGGACAGACTTGATTATTTGGGCGAGCATGACATGGTTCTTAATCCTCCAGGCCGAGAATGACATCAATATGGTCTTAGATTCAAGATTGACAACAACGCACTTATAAATACTACCAAGTGATGTCAATTATCTCTCTTGGCATTTAATCTATACATGGCCCCCAACTTATGATTCGTCGGATGAATGAAGCAAAAGTCCTTTGCAAGGATGAGTAGTATGAATTAAGTAATCGCCGCATCAAGCGGCCCCCAAATATCATGTCCCTCAGGCGGACACGCCTCCGGCCGATGCTGATTGGTTGCCTCTACATGATAGTTGATTTATACCCAAGTTTCCCAGTCTGTTATCTCCTGTATTCAAGTGATGTTATCCGTGTAGAGTCACTGAGGATGAGGAACACCGACTATAATAGGGTTAAGGGGTCAAAAGGGCAAAGGCATAGAACACCAAAAGAAAACACCCCCATGGCATATCCTATCAGTCTAATCTTTGGAAGAAAGAGAAAGCCAAGACAATGTGGCACTAGGGGTATCGGCATAGCGGCCAATATAGTATGGCGTCTGCATTACCGTTTACGGCCAAGACAAGGAATCATGCAGCAGTAGTCTCTGTGGGGTTCTTGGTGCTATATAGAGTTTGGTACTTTGCTTTGAGAGAAATGAGTAAGTGCATGACCCGTATCATAATCGAGCTAATGCAGGAAGCAGGGCTGAAGCGGAGTTGCCGACATGCCAGAGATTATAGGGAAGACACTATAGAAAACACTAGTTCTATTTAGGACCTCTTGTGGCCATATATAAATACCATTTGATTGGCCACAGAGTTACTTGGGGAGAAAGGCACTGGCTGTCGAGAGGAATGTGTGTTGGCTGCGACCAGAAAGGGGGTCAGGCTGAGGTCCTGCTTAGTCCTTAAAACTAACTCATTACCTGCACCAAACCTAGCAGCAGTATATTCTAACCGATTTCTTCTCGCCCCTTAGATAAGAACTTATCTAATAAGTAAATGCTATAGTAGGCAATTTATACTAGTTAAATTTACTAAAACTAGTATTTAAATTACCTTTTAATATATAATCTTATATAATTTAAATATTTATTACCTTTTAAGTATAAAGCTTTATTAAGTTAATATTATTAAGGTTTTAAATATAAAGCTAAAAGATATAAAAGTATAGTAAATTAAAATATAAGATATTAAGGCAGATTAATAGACGCCTGGGCTATAACGTAACAGAGTAAGAGTTATACATACTGCAGCCTGCAGTTCTTAAAGCAGAGTAAAATCTTTACTGAGTTTACGCTCAGACTTGCTGTATAGACTCTATGGCCTGGTCAAGGTTGGTAGAAAGGTCGGCTTGATATGTCCTGAAATCAGGTATTTAGTCTAGGATTATAGAACCAGTTAAGTCCATCCTGTAGATATTAGCATACTAAATAGAGTATTGAGATTTACTTACTAAATCGCCGCTACTTATAAATACTAGGAATTAAGTGTTTCTATACCAGCTCGATATTTAATTATCTCCTGTAACCCCAATATATAGGTCCTCTACCGTGCCAGATTATTAGTAAATATCTATTAAAAGTAAGTATAAGTACTAAAAGGAGTATCTCAGACTAACATTATCACACCAGACTTACCACTATACTAATTATTGCTTAGCAAGCCAAAATTTAGGCAATGAATATAGTGCCCTTAATATTGATATCTAGTACTTCGGCTAACTTTTCAGGGGTGACAGTCAATGTCTTACTAAAGAGTGGTACTCCTGCATTATGAACTAAGTTATATAATAGCCTAGGTATGGTAGTAAGATGGCAGTAGTCTTACACGTACCAGAAACATCGATATAGTTAACATTGATAGCTCTTAAAGTCTCCACCGCTAAGTATTGATCATCCTCTGGGGTTTTAATCGAGGTCTGGATAACAGCCGCTTTTCTGCCATCGTCTCTTGTACCGTTGACGATGGCTTGGGCCCTGTCAGTTATAGAATCATTGACGTAGGGGATAGTAACGGCTGCTCCATGTTGTGCCCGTGCTATCGCTATAGCTGCGCCGATGCCGTTTTATCAGCCAGAGTCAGTAACTATTGCTATCTTTCTATGAAGAGAGAGGCTGTCGGCCTTTATGTTAAATGCAGAAGGGTTTGTGGAAAGCTGAGTGGTTGTAAGAAACCCAATTGCTGTCTACAACGGTTATATTTATATATACGTGCCCATCCTTTCAGAGCTCCAATATCTCTAGATACTAACAGATTCAATAGCCAACCTATTACCTATTTCTAATCTGAGTAGGAGCTATTTAGACCTATTATCTATTCAGGCCAAGAATTTCTTATATTCCTGCCTAAGTAAATAATACTTAAAAAGCCCGAATTTATTAACCTGTAGATTTAGTTTTAAAGGTAGTCTATACCTGACTAAACCTATATAAGAAAAAGATATCCCGGTCACCACCGCTGATCCATTAGACAGCAGATATAGATATATTGCTTGCCATTACTTTTACATTGCCCTATTAACTAACTACGGCAATAAATATATATAAATTAAAGAGAAACCCAGGAAGCTAATTAATATAAGAAAACATTTCTATATAAAAGATATTAAGAGTAACTAGTTTGCAATTTGCCAATCTTATAAGCTTACTTGATTCCTATTATTAGATCTTACAAATGGTTCCAAACTGAGCCTTCCTTAATGATAAAATCTACCTGTTGATCCGCTATACATGCCGTATAAATGCCTGGCTGCATCCTCCAGGCCACTTCACTCTCGTCCCAGTAGCTACAGGCTACATCAAGGTCGACTTCTAGCTCGATCAGCTGAGACACGCCTGGTTCTAGCGAGACTTTTGTAAACGCTTTAAGCTCACGCTCAGGCCTCCAAACTGTGGTGTCCTTTGTCGGCTTGATATACAGATGGATAACCTCCTTGCCAGATACCGCACCCGTGTTCTTGACCTCAACGTAGCATTTGAGTTTCGGCACTGTCAACTCTTCGTCGACGGTAGCCCGAAGACCGGAATAGCTGAAGTTGGTATACGATAACCCAAAGCCAAAAGGCCAACGCACTCGGTTGTGGCTATCTCGGCAACGGTATCCAACTTCTAACCCTTCTTTATATTCAAGGTAGATATTTCCGTCTTCCACGCCCTTGGGTGAGAAGTGTTCGAAGCTTGGACAATCCTCAAGGCTCTTGAACCACGTTGTAGCAAGGCGCCCGCTAGGACATACCTTGCCAGTCAGGATATCGGTAACTGCTCTGGCGCCTTCTTGACCTGGAAAGTGAGCGTTTAATATCGCGTCTACACCGTCAACGAAAGGGCTGACATCAATCGGGTTACCGCAGTGAAGAACTAATGCTGTCTTCTTTGAGACTGCAGCTACAGCCCTTATCAATGCCGTTTGATTGGGAGGCATTTGCATATCTTCAAGGTCGAAGCCTTCTGACTCATATTGACCGTTGCGACCAGCGTAGATGATGCTGATATCTGACTCGCTTGCTAGCTTCGCCGCCTCAGCAATAGCTTCGTCTTCTGACCTGTACTCCTCGAAGCAAAGTGTGGCGGAAAAGGGCGTCGGTTCGCCGACAGCAAGCTCCTCAGGGCCCTTCACGATGACACGGACATCGTAGGATTTACCGGCCTCCATAAAGACATTCAGGCGAGACTCCAAAAGGGTTGGATTGAAGATGAATTGTTCCGTGGAGATGCCCTTGGCTGGACCGGTCAAGACGACGTTGTCATTGATGGCCAATGAGAAGGATCCAGCACACCTGACTGCCAACGTATGACGGCCAGTGCTAAGGGGAGTCAACTTTGTGGTGAGCTGTAGATTAAAGCCTGGAACTCTCAACCCTTGCTTGAACCGGCCAAGCATCCAAACGTGAGGTTTGGCCTGGAATTCAGATAGAAGAAGCTCGGATGACTTGTCATCGTAATATTTGATATCCACCCTAGGGGGGCCATCAGCAGAGATTAGCTGCTCTGTTGGAGCAACTGGGATGAGTCGACGAGTGCGGACACCGAGTGCGCATTTGACGGAAGGGAATTCTTTTCGCAAGATATCCAAGGGTGAGAGCCGATACTGCGGTATACAAGATGCACTTCCACCTCCGGTGATGACAGGTTCTGCAGCAAATTCGCCGATAAGTGCTATTTTGGGAGAATCAGCAGGTGAGAGCGGGAGCGTCTTGTTGTCATTTTTGAGAAGAACAATTCCGCCGGTGGCGATCTCCCAAGCGAGCTTGTTTGCTTCTTCGCGGATTTCTGATCGTTCAGGCTTTTGGTCGTGGCAGGATCGCGTCCTGTTTCTCAGCTCGAGCATCATTTTCGCCCTGTTGTTGATCTCTTCTTCCGTCACGGCGCCGGAATGAACTGCTTCGACCAATTTTGAGGCCCGAAAGACTGGGAATGGCATCTCGAGATCGAGCCCAGCCTTGATTGGCCCGACTGTATCATGGACTCCAAACCAGTCTGACATGGTCATGCCCTTGAATGCCCAGTCGCGTCGCAAGACCCTTTCGATCAAATCCTGATTGGCGCTGCAGAACTTTCCGTCGATCTTGTTATACCTAGAGTTATTCTTAGTCCAGAATCAACGGATAGAAACAGCTTGACTTACGCAGTCATCACACCTTCGGGGTCAGATGTTCTTAGAAGGTGTTGCCAAGCTGCAAGGTAGATCTCTCTCAGTGTCCTGCCGTCAATCGATTCCCTAACGTCATAGGAATGGCGATATGTTTCTGCATCGTTACATACGAAATGCTTTACACAGACGCCAAGTCCACCCCGATGTAAGCCGTTGACAATAGCACCGGCTAGCTGGCCAGACACGACAGGGTCCTCGCTAAAGCACTCGAAATTCCGACCACCTAGCGGATCACGGTGAATATTGATAGTAGGTCCCAGTACAAGCTGTGCGCTTTTCAATCTCGCTTGCACGGCCAGTTCCTCACCTAGACGGCCAAGAAGCTCAGCGTCAAATGTTGATCCGTAGCATGTAGTACTGGGAAAACTGGCAGTCGTCACCTCAAGCTCCATGTCGTGCGGACCAATGCCATTCACAGAGTTGGCTACCTAAGCTGCCGCATTAACATATTTTCTTGCCTCGCCGTATGTAGCTGTCGGGCGTGAGTTTGCTTACTTTCATAGGCGGGATGCCCAGACGTTCGATCCCAGCGGCTGCATGAAAATCTCGCCCAGAGAGAAGGGTTACTTTCTCTTCAAGAGTCAGCTCAGGGAGCAATGATTGGAAATCCATCTTGATTGTTGGAGCCTCTGCGAAAAAACTCATGAACGATGGCGATGTAGGCACAAGTAAAGAAAGGTGACGGTCAAATTTTATATCAATCTGCCGACTGGCTTTACCCAAGGCTCCAGTCCTCAATTTGCTGCTAATGCTTCAGCTGCTCGGAATTCCCGTATGGATAACGTTTTCCTCGGCCGGGAAGCAAATAGGTGGGGTTATCAAGGCCTTGAATCAGTAAGTTACAGCCGCCAATAAGGCAAACAGGCCAATACTTGCTGAGCATCTTATTTCAAGCTTGCGGTTTAATTTTGTCTTCTTCATTATGGCCTAACGGAGTTTGAGCATGAAAGCGGCCTCTCTTGGAGCCCTAAGATGCGAAGGACAAAGTTGGAGATCCCCCCAGCTGTTTAGCCTCGTGTGAGGCACGCGATGTGAGCCATCAGCTGTATAGCCTCGAAATATCCTGGCAAGGTTAATCCGGTAGACATACTGTTTACTCATGGCCTCATTGTGCACCTCTGATACACTTCAATCAGTAAAGACCCATCTAACTTTGATTGTGATTTTTGCGGCAGTATCCGCAACCGCATTTTCTCGGAGAGAAGTCCGTCCCAATAACACGGGGGCGAATCTGAGACCGCTGAGTCCATCCTTAATCAGAACCCGGAAAATCCGAGATTCTACTTCATAGCTTTATGTTAGGCGAGTTTAATTGATATGCAATGATGAAGGGGATCGAAAGACTGGGCGATTAAGGGGCATGTGGTGGGATCATCCAAACGCAACAACTCCCAATTAACTAACCTGGTATTCTTAGCGGGCGAAGGCACTGAAAACGCGAATTAAGATTCTGACCAATGATAAGATCTAAATTTCGACTTACTGGTCGGCCAATCAGCTAGCTGGTCGTGAGCAAAGAATGGAGGGCCCAGGCCTGCCGTATTAGTAGAATATAGCTTTGAAACATGTTAATTTTGCGATATCTAATAGACGTGACTCTGGTGGAGGGCTGGATTGCCTAGAGATCCGGCCAGGAAGAGAAGTGGATAATCCATTTGACGGAAAACAAGGGCGCATGGGAGGCAAAACTAACGATCTCGAGACTCTACGTTCCCCAGAGTGTTGAACTTGGGGATGACCTGTCATTCCACCCGCCACGTAATACAACGAGGCTCTGCGAAAAGGTTCATCATGTGCGGGGAATTGGCACTAACACAATCAAGTTTAAGGCCAATCCCGTGTGGCCGTAGCGGTCCCTGACTTCTAGATCGCCCTCTCTCATTCGGCCATCTCGCCGCCCCGGAAAACCCGAGAACTTTCCCCATGGGGATGGTTGACTAGGCTATCCAGAACGGAGCATCCGAGTAGCAAGAGTGCCAATAAAGTGCCTCGGCACTAGAAACACCCAATGCCGGATCATATATGTATATATATCTATAATCATGCGTCAAATGAGATGAGACAAGATCAGCTCCCGGACTGATCATTGACTATCAACCCTTGATTATCATCTCTCAAATCACAAAATGGCGTATCCCTCAGGAAACGATGGGGACAAGGCTTTTGATGTTGACCACACTGAATCAGTAGTGGTTCAGGCAGATCGCCAAAAGTCGGCTTGGCAATGCATCTTGGAAAACCCAAAGATAGCGGCATGGACCCTGTACGCCAATGGTTCGTATCACCCCATATCTAGATCCTCTCGGGTCTCTGGACATCGTTACTGAAGTTATTCACAGTTGGTTCAGCGTTGGTTGGTTATGAGAATCTCGCCTTGTCGGTCTGCCTGGCCATGCCAGCGTTCCAGTCAGTATACCCAACATCTCATGCACAAAACTCTCTATTCAAGCCCAGGCTTATACTTTCCTCAGGAAGACATTTGCCTCCGACGTCAACGGTGTCCTCATCATTCCTGCCGCTTGGCAATCTGCATGGAATGCGACATACAACGTGCTACAGTTATTTGGAGCCTTTACCGCAGGACATCTTCAGGACTGGTTCGGCCGTCGAGCTGTATTCCTAGCGGCTATCATATGCGCATCAGCAGGCATCGCACTTTCTTACATCTCGCAGACTCAAGCCCAATTCCTTGGCGGGAAGATTGTCACTGGTTTCGCTGTAGGTCTAGTGCTAGCAGCTACCCAGACCTACGTGTCCGAGATTGCACCTCTGCCCATGAGGGGAATTGCACTAGGCATGAATACAGTAATGCTTGTGAGTTCTTAGCCCTACGGATGAACCTCACTGCAGAAGAGGCTGGTTCTGATTCGGAATTCTTTTAGAATCTTGGCATGCTTATTGCGATCTCCGCCACCTTTCACCGGGTTTCCATCATGGACGAATCTGCCTTCCGCGTCATCTTTGCTGCAGCTTGGGCGTTTCCGGGTATCCTGGCTCTCGGACTTCCCTTCCTCCCAGAATCACCATACTGGCTTGTTATGAAGCAACAGCATGACAAAGCCCGCCAAGCTCTTCAACGCCTGTCAGCTTCCGGAGAAGATATTGATGCTCGCCTCGACCAAGTGCAGCAAACCGTCTATAGAGAGCGCGAGCTTGCGAATGGAGATGTTTCTCTCCTTGACTGCTTCCGCGGAACAAACATGCGTAGAACTCGCATCATCCTGATATGTATGTATATGCCAAAGGTTGTTGGCGCCGTTCTTTCTTCAAACGCACCATACTTTCTCAATCAGACTGGCCTTGACAGCCATATGGTTGTGACTCTGACCCAAATTGGTATCAGCATGGGTGTTGTCTCAGCCATCGTCAATCTTTTCTTGATGATGAGGCTGCGTCACCGCGTTCTCATGTTCTGCGGCATCGGCATATCAATCGTCATGTACCTGATCATGGGCATTGCTAGTTTGTTACCCAAGACAACAGGCTCGCTTACCGTTATTGGAGTGTCGCTTCAGTTTATCTCCATCTCGTACGGGCCGGCTGTAGGTGCATCTATGGCTTTAGCTGGTGAAGTATCGGCAAGCAGACTGAGAGCTCAATCGTTGGGCCTCGGTGCAGCCTTTATGGCACTTGCAGCTACCTTCTGGCAAGTTGTTCTGCCTTATTTGTTTAACCAGGACGAGGCAAACCTTGGGGGCAAACTGGGCTGGATCTTCCTTGGCATGGCAATTGTGTATCTTGTTATCGTGTATTTCGATGTCCCTGGAACAAGAGGCAGAACCTACGAGGAGCTGGATGTCATGTTTGAGAGGGGTATTCCGGCGCGAAAGTTTGAAGCATATAGATTTGAGGACGACACTGCTTAGGGATGCTTCTTTAAATACTACTTAAGTTTTCACCGTCATTTCATACTTTATATAGCCGCAAGGTAGCCCTGATAGGCGTCATAACGATTAAAATGCAGCAAATACGGTGGACCTCTACTAGAAGTACTTGCAGGTTTCTTTCTTAAGAATCGACATATTATATGTTTCATACGTATACCTATACTACAGCTTATTGATTTAAAGCCCAGGCCATCGAAGGTTGGTTTTAAATACAGGTGAGAGTTAGAAAACAAGGCTTGAAGAATAGAGTGATGTTTGGAACCTAGAGTATAACGCCGCTGGCCTTATATATTAACTCAGTAAATAGATGCGATTCACCCTAGAGAATTCATCATCCTTTGCTAAACGCTTCTCAAGTCCCTCACTCGTCAAGAAAAGGGATTATCCCTTCTCGAATCCACCACGTCCGCTGCGCCTCATATGGATCCTCTTCCTCTAAAGCGAGATTATATGCCTCTTCATCCGCTTCCAAATCATCCCCTTCTCTCTGCATCAGAGGCTTAGAGCGTCGCTCTTTATCAGCCAGCCACTTCTTTCGAAGTTGGTAAACCCGACTCAGGGCACCCTCCCGTTGCTGACCAAGAATTTCGTGCCCCCAGTTTGACATGACATGCACGGCAGTGACTTTCGGTATCTCCCACCATAACTCGACATCCGGCATGTGTCTTGAAACCACAGTGTTTCGGTTTTCACTGAGTTTCTTTCGTAGAGAGGTCTGGATTATATCAAAGTATTCATTCCTCTGGAGTTGTTTGTGGTTCTTGAAAAGTTCGCCGTATGGTCCGATGCATGTTACCACCAAGGTACGCATATAGTCCTCGGGCGGAAACATTTGCAGAAGTGCGTCAACTTCACTGACCGGCTGGTAGCTCCAGAGATATTCGGTGTCGTAGTTGTGTTGTTTCGTCCCCCTGACGTTTGACGTTGTCAATGGGCGGATTTCGTCCATATAGGGATCTGTCCATTCCACCAATAGTAGGTCCTCAAGGTGCTGAAAGAGTCTTAATACAGATGAAATATCAGCTAGCGTGTAATTTGCCTCGGAAAAACTGGGGTGTGCCAGGTAAAGCGATCCTGTAGAGTCTTCCAAGGCGACTCTTTTGACGCTTTGCATGTCGATAGGATGGAATTGGCTGATATCCCACGCGCAGCCACTTAGTACTCGATGCTTGGAGCCCCGGTCATCCCCTCGAGAGATGAAGAGGACATCTGTGTCAAAATTGAACCATGTCTGAGGGCCGTGAGACCGTGAGCGAAAGGCGAGCTGGTAGCCTCTCTTGATCAAAGCGTCTCGAGATTCGCGGCATGTATGTAGGAGTGCAGGAATTGGAGCAGCGCTAAACAGTTCAACCTCCCTACACAGTTCCCAAGCATAGGCAGGGTTTTGACTCAACCAGTCAAGACTGATTTGCGGTGCGAGCTTTGACACGTCCCAAGGCTTGTACGGCGACTTGGTGCTCGCAAAGCCATAGCGCTCAAGAGTTGTCTGCTTCGTCTGAGACGGAATTTGAGATCGCCAATTGAATGAGAAGTGAGTGAGAGACTCGTCTAGTCGGATGGCGTTTGATGTTGTCCGTATATGCTCCGCGAATTCATCGTAATCTTGCTCAGTATACCGTGAGACGTGGACAAAGCGGGGTGGCGTGGCCAAGCTGTAGATCTCTTGGCGGAGCTCTAGAGGAAGTAAAGAGAAGAAATGGAACTCGGTGAGCGACATCGCGACTTCTAACCTTCTGTCTCTCTGGATTGATGAAGTTGCTCAAGTCTTACCGCCTCAAATGCAGCGTAAGCAGGCTGACATGGTCCGAGGGAACAACGTTAGTCCGTGAACCACCATTGGCCAAGTGGAGGTGAGGGACAACAAGTAATCAGAGCATTTATGTTTCTGCCTATTTGTCTAGTAAGGGAAGCTTCCCTCTGGAATCTTTTCCAAAACTCCAGATTTCTTCTGCAACTCATCCTGTTCGTGTAAATACGGCATGAGAATATCCGCCCAGTGATGTTTGCGCTTTTATTTTGAAGCTGCTTCATCCCAGTTCTCAATCGCTTCGGCTAGACGCCCTGGAACATGAGGTTCTTGTGCGATTGTTGTGATTGGCTCAAAGTATGTGCGAACCGTGAAGAGAAGAGCTTTGGATCTTGGGAGTCGCCGGAGTGACTGTCTCTCGGAGCGGAAGTAGAGGTCCTCGATGGTGAGACCCTTGTCATTTGCCGTTTCCCAGGCTAGATTGTTAGGGTGTTTTAGAAGACATGGCTGTATTAGATTACTTACAGGCTACTTCGTTGCTGTCTTGATCACCCATGCGGTGAGACCAATGGAGACCATCGTCGAGTTGGATGAAGAACTAAATGGTCAGCGACGGCTATAAGACGGGAAACATACTCACATTATTCCGAATCACTGCCTTATCTGGCTGCATCGTCTTGAAAAAGCGATTCATTGACTTTTGCAACTTTGTCTGGTAGTGAGGAACCTTGGCTTCAATGTGTAGAGTGTCTAGAGACATCCTGAACTTTTCACTCAATCGCCAGAAACCAGGGAGACAAACAGCTCCAGCGTCGAGGTGATATTGACCGTCTAAAATGTCAGACAAGCGATAGACCTGGCCGTGGAACTTACCATCTTCTTCAACCATGATGATGAGATCGTCCTGGACCAATTTGGCGGCTGTTGTCATTGCTTCCTTGGGGGTATCTGATGGTCAGCTAGGCCTGGGTCTGGGGGTGATACATACTGGCTGGATATTTGAACTCTTCCTTTGTCAAAGTGTTGTGAAGAATGCCATTGCTCAGCTGAAAGATCTTGGGGTACCGAACAGTCAAGTATGCAGTCAACTCCTCCAGAACCTCGAAGCAGGCATCTCGAGTTACAGCGTTGTCAACATACTGAACATGCGCATCGATGTCTTTCTCGAGCTCTGAGACCTTGAGATCATGGTACCAAAGAAAGTTGGAATCCATCTCAATCCAATTGTTCCAGTCCATCTTGCGGATGCCCATGGTGACGTGGTTGGGTCCATGGCGACAAGGTCGGTATAGCTCTGGCTTCTTTGCGTCCAGATCAAAATCAATAAGAGGTTTTGGTGGAGAGGTCTTCCATTCAGCGTCCGTTTTGACTGTCTGGTCAGATAGGTTCCCGGATAGAGCAGAATGTGAGCATACCAACAGCTTTACCCTTGCTCATCCATTCATACAATGCGAAGAGACATAAACCCACTGCCGCAAAGGCAATGAGAACAACTTCGTGACGAAGACCCATTGATTCAGATAGTAAAGACATGATTGATGATGAAGCAAGGCCAGGATATCGTTAAACTTAAATATCTGAATGATAACAGTGCCTAGAAACTTTCCAATTCTGGACTACTTCCCCGAGTTGTCACTAGCCTATCAAACCTGATGTAATGACAATTAACTAAGCCAGTTACGGTAATTCGACACGACTCAACTTCCCCGCTCTGATAATGTCGTCCGCTGGTCCCTAATTTCAGGGATGTTCTAGGGACAATGATTATTGACTATCTCATTACTACTTATGATGTTTTACCAGTCTTGGCTGTTTTTATAACACCCTCTTTGTGGAGTGCCTCGATAATATCGAGAATTACAAAGTCGCAGCCTTTTGCCGCCATGATATTTGCTCCAACAGGAACAAGCTCGTTTTGGAGACTTGAGTTGGAGAACTGGCCCAGGTCAAACATGCCCAGCGAGACTGCGTAGTCTGGGAGTCCTGCAATAGAGGCGAGTCTTCCGGCGTATACGGTCTGACTGCCCGAGTTGGAGTTTGCCCTCTCTGCCTCTAAGGATTCCTCGCAGGCCTCCTCGGACCCAAGGGTTGAGTTACAATTGACTGTGGTTTTGAGCTGAGTGATGAGAGATTGTTGTTCGGAACTAGTTTGTAGAAGCTTGCGGATATAAGGGTTCGAGCCACTGATTTGTTAGTGATGAATTGAATTGATAGGGCAACATACTCTTGGGAAACATCTGGCTTGTATGAAGGATAGCTGGCCGATAGATAGACATAGACAGCATTCGAGCAGCTGCTGTTATCAGCAGTCAGAAACTCGCTCGCAACCCATTCCTCAACACCTGTCTTGGAAGCCAAATCATCTTCATGAGTTAACTGCGTCATTGTCTTGTTGGCGTTCATCCAACCTTCGCGAATCTCGGGCACCATATGAGGGAATGCACCATCGTGAAGACTCTTGTACTCCTCAACATAATCCTTGCCAAACTCATTCCACTGCTCATAGGTTGTAAGATTCAGGTAGACGTTCCCCACGATGCTGGAGAGAGCCACGTCACTGAACCCCTTTGGTGTAGAGGTTTTCCAGGCCGAATCAATTGAGAAGACACTACCGTCAGTAGACAGTAAGCTTGTTAGGCTATTTAAGAACTCTCCTATTGCATCCGCAGTTTTAGGGGAGTCTCTTTCAAGGTTAAGGAGAAACTGTTCACTGCCGCTGTCAAGGGGGACCTCAGAGGGTAGCTCAGAATACTCTCTAATCGTACCAGCGTAGAGAGATCGGGTGAACTTGGACAAAACGGCAGGGTCCCTAGCAATGATTCCGGAGGTATCCATGGCGGATGAAAGAGGTAGAGCTCCTGTGAGATTGACAGCATCTTGGGTAGGACGATTCCCATGGACAGCATTCTGGAGAGCAGGGCCGCGTATACTACCGCCTGTATCGCTTCCCATGCTAGCATCAAGCCAGTCATACGAAGCAACAGCTGCAGCAGAGCCACCAGAGCTATCACCGGGTGAGTTATAACCATCGCCTCGAGGGTTGAAGGGGAGAAGTTAGTCGATGTGCTCAGTGACGTATCCGCCAGCAAACGCAAACTCTGACATTTTGTTCTTTCCAACGACTACAGCGCCGGCATCGATGAGTTTCTGCACGCATAGAGCAGTCTTGGTCTTGACCTCGCTCATTTCGTATAGAGCTCTGTTACCTCCACTTGTCTTGACGCCTTTCAGGTCGTATAGATCTTTGACACCGAGACGAAGACCAGCGAGGGGCTTTTCTTTCGTGGGAGTGAAGTAGAGACGCGATGGGACGGCGATTGTGAGACCTCCAGCGGAGAGGGCACCGGCTCGAAGGGGATGATGGGTTCCGGAGGGGTCTTGGTATGTGGACTACTACCGTCAGCGATGTTGGATGTATAAACGGAGAACATACTTGAATGAAGGCTTGGTTGGTGTCGACGTAGAGACGGTATGCTTGGAAGACATTGCCAGTGTAACGATGTACAAAGTATGGACCTGCAGGCACTGACTGTTGGCCTGTGTATACCGCTGAAACGTTGTACTTGGAAGAATTGAAGGCAAATTCCTTGTCAGACTTGATGTACAGAGCTGCGACGGTCAGATAAATCACCTCGCCATACAAATAACATACCCTGGGTGAAGTCCTTGGTCCAAACATCATCCTTCTCATACGTCTCCAGCGCAGAGGCAACACGCTCAGCATTTGCCGTCTGATTCAACTTCACCACCGTCAACGGCGTAAACTCATCCCCGACCTCAGCATTCCACGAATCCAGCTTCCACGTCGCAGTCGGGGGAACAAAGTACTCATGCTCACCAAGCTGTATCTGCCTCGAAACAGAAGCAGCAGACACACCCACAAGGTAAAAGATACCCACCACCAGGGTAGAAAACGACATTGTAATAACTGCTGTCCATTAATCTTACCGGCGAGCGGGAAGTCGTTATATAACGTGCTCGCCAAGACTGTACATCTTGGCTTGCAGGCTTCCCATGCTCACTCCGTCCCGTTGTCGGCCAATCGCGGGTTTGGGATCGTTAGCCCCCAGACTGTCGGGCTAAAGCTGACGATCTTGGGTGACGTGTAGCGTTGTGCGGCCCCCACAAACCGTGCACTTGAAACCAGTTGACATTATCCCCTTTTAGCTATTCAAAGAGCGTGCTTGTTGATCAGCCCTACAAGAGAGCTGATGCCTGGGGATAGGGCTTGAATTGCCTGTATTAGAAGTCTAATGCGAGCTGAGTCTGTACGCAAGTTGAAGCACTCTTGATAATCAGCAATTGCATCAACATCTTGTTGAATTGCACTTTTCACTGTAATACAATTGAAGATCCTCCTATTTTACGGGCCTCTACAATTGGCCGACTCTTAAGCTTATCCACGTTAAAAGTCTCGGCAAAGTCTGACCCGAGTTTCGGATGAACTACAAACGTCGGGAGTTTCACTTGGCAGCAGATAAGAGTAAAAGGTTAAATTCATCGGCCGATTTTAAACGTCTCAAGTTAGAGTTTCTTTTTCCCGTTAGAGTTTTTGTTAGAGTTTTGGTTAGAGTTTAATAAGCGTGACATTCTTGTTGATCATTATATCTGGCCGTTATTAAGCGCTTCTGTAATCCCGACGTCCCGTTTAAACGCCTCAAGCCAATCTGTGTTCTCTGCGATGGTTTGGTTAAATGGATCATCACTAAATTGTTAGAAAATCTACCAGGTCGATGTTAAAGGGCACGTACTCGTTATAGCTGATCCATCGCGCGTAATGCTGAATCTCTTCATCTGAGGGAACGCGACTCGCTGGATTGTGCGGCGACATTATCGCAGACACCCATCGACGTAGCTCCTGGGTAAACCAACGCCAGTAATTATGATCATTTAAAAAAGCTGTACTTGTCTTGAGAACGAGACCTCGAGCGGCGAGGAGGTGGGGATCTGGCCGAAGCGGCGTGTAGCAAGCTTCAGGGTTTTCTGTCGTCGTGGAATGTCGCTGTCGGAACGCGGCCAGCCAGTAATCGTCGTCTGCTGCTGTATGGTTCACGTTTGAATCTGAGCCGTGGATTATGACGCGCGCTTGTCGGCGGAGGTCGTCGTCGGGTGGTTCGATGCCAATGACGCGTTGCAGGTCGAGATAAGCTCCGAGTTCCTGTTCGAGACGCGTATAATCCTGGATCATGGCGTTCAGGTTCATTCCGTCGGATAATCCGATCAGTTCAATTCCTGCGCGTTGTCGGAACGGGAGAAGCCAATCTCCTGGTAAGTGGATGATCTTGATGAGCCAGTTGGCGATGAAATCGGATGGCGTTGCTGAAACTTCCTCTAATCGACCGACAATTCTGCAGCATTCTTCCCTCAGTTCGTCATCCCTGATACTCAGCCCCAAAAGCTGCTTTGCTTGGACAAACTCTTGCAACTGCGTCTCAAAAGGACATCCCTCAAAGATGTTGTTCTTTCCACTGATTTCCAGCGAAGAAAGTCGACTCTCGGCGTTGGATCGCATAGGTCCGAATTGAGCTTGTTGTGAGATTGCGACGTTCGAAAACACCAGATCTCGAAGCCAGGATGGACAGACTAGATCAATTTGAGATAGAGGTTCAGATGCAAACAGAATTCGGCACGCTTCGAGCTGCATTTCATCGCCGGTCGGCATTCGCGCATGTTTGTAAAAGTGATTCTGCATGAAATACGCAAGCTCCAATTTCAGCAACTCGTAAGCTGTCCGGGGCGTCTCAACCAGCGCACGGCTCCCTTCGAAGGGAAAGGGACTATTTCGTTCAGTTTCGATAAAGTCTAGTCCGTCAGTAACGCAACTAATATGTCCGCGATAAAACTCACAAGGTGGAATGGAATTCTCAACAAGCTCAAGAATATGCGGCTCAAATCCCCAGTCACCCTTCCAGTCAGCCATAGTCTTGCCTGTTTTGAAATGATCTGCTAGATGGTGTACACGATCAATCCACGTCTCCATCACAAGATTGCAGAAACCGCATCGTGAGTGAATAGCAGGCGGCGGAGCTTTCCACTGTCTCATCGGCCACTCTGCGAATTTAGCATTATGCACCAATTTCAGATGCTGATTGAGGTGGTCCTTTCGATTAAACGTGCGTTCCTGGACAGGTCGATTCTTGCAAGCTGAATAATTATGCGTTTCGATGTGCGCATCGTCAGGATCGACGTGGCCGCAGAAAACACAGCGTATCTCGGGACTGTCGGCTTTTTGACCCCGGGGTCCTTCTGGACTGCAGACCCAGCGCTCAAGCGGAAGATGAAGAGAATTCTCGTGGCGTGACCAGTCGTGCTTTGCTCGGAATGTCTCGGTGCAGAATGTGCATTGGAATGCCTTTCGGGGAGCTGCCAGTGATCGTCGCTCTTCTTTGTAAGCGCGTCTTCTGCGGCGGGAACTTCCCCGACTGAAGAGCTCATTGAGGCCGAGTGAGGAACGACTTGTGTGTGAATTGACTGAGCTGATTGAGCTGGATCGCGATGTACCGACGCTTCTAACCGATGGTGTCCGGGATAGTCTGGTATATGGACTCGAAGAACCTATCCTGTTAGCCTCACTCACGCACGCTTCGCCAAACTCACCTGATTGCGGTCGCACAGATGCTACAGCTCTCGCAATCGCTGTAACAGCAGCAGGTTCATCCTCAGGCGGTGAATCAACCCATCTCTGCAGAGGATCCATATCAGATGTATTCCTCACAGCCGGCGTCCCAGGTCTAGGCGGTATATCCATAGCAGGCGTATCACCATGTCTCGGGGAAGAAGCACTCGACGGAATCTTCCCTCGCCGTCTCGCATTAGCCAGCCAATTAGATATCTGCGTCTTTGTAAGCCCCGTCTCCTCCTGCAGCATGCGCCGTTCAGGTTCGCGCGGATACGGATGGTTCTGATGCGTCGCGAGCCAATTCTTCAGTATGCGCACCGACTCCCTCGTGAATCTGCCGCCGACCTTTGCAGGCGGTGCCGGTGTCGCTGGTTGCGTATATCCATGCAGCGACAGGGGAGTGAAGGGATTCTGCGGCGCAGGGTGAGTTGGAGCAAGATTGGGGATTGCATTTGATAGGTCTGGGGGAGGGGCAGAGTCGGACATGTAGGGGGTCAGGTCATCGCTGATGAAGCCGTCCAATAGGTCGACGTCTGTGAAGAGATTGGGGGTGTTGAAATTCATGGCGAGAGTGAGTGTAGGGGTCAATGCATGCATGCACGTCACTGTAAAGGTGAAGAAGAGAGGTCTGATCCCTTGAGAAAGGTTATCAAAGTGGCGGCATCGGCTGGTGGAATCTGATTGGTTGACAAAAAGGGAAACCTTGTCATCACGCCCTATTGATGGGGGCGTCATGTGAGCGGGGAACTGGGCTAAATAAATATCTGAGGCTAACTAATGAATATTTGGGATAGGTATGGGATGTCTATGAATGTCTATTTGCTTGGTGGAATGTTTCGTGGAGTTCAGATAACATGACGCGGATTGGTCTCTGGTTGATGTAGATGTCGTCAAATTGTTTGAGGACGGCAGGGTAGGGCCTCAGGTAGTCTCTGGCCTGCCAGAGGTATTTCTCTGCCTTGGACAGATTGCCAGTGTTTTGAAGCATTCGGGTGATGTACTCCTCGTGTTTCGTTCGCTCGTCTTCAGTGAGGTTTTCCTGGAAGTGTCAGTGCGCTCTATATATTTATCTGATCAACAAACATACCTTGATGTCAAACATGAGATTCATGGTGGGTTCAATGACGACTGCTTTAAAGTCGATATCGGGATGTTCTTTTTGGAGGTCTTTGGTTTGCGCCTCAAAGTCAGAGATTGACTGCTCTCGAGTCTTTTCGTACAAATGTTTTGAACTCATTTTGACTGATTTCTGGTGACTGTTTGTTTGATGTGTTGGAGAAAACTGAGATTTCGTGACGATTGACGTGGACCCTCCGACACGTCAACCTGCAGGGGAATGCCGATCACCCCAGAAATTGCATAACGTCATGAATTGCTGGCGGGAGGCATGTCATGATTCAAGTAAAAGGAGCAATTGAACGTATCGGATTTGGGATACTGGGAATGTTTGCTGCTATCAAGAGTCAAGGCTGGTCAGCCAGAGTGCCATTTATGAGGTGACTATTTACTCAAAGCCCCCAATAACAACCCCTGCAACTCTTCAAGGCTCTGTCGACTCGTCTTTTGGCTCGCCATGACATAAAAGACGTTGCCCAATACTCGACTGTGAGCATTCCAAGTCCCCGTTCCCTCTCTCAAATGAGTCTGAATCTTCTTGGCAGCCAAACTCTTGTATCCAACGCCATCCTCATCCCTCAAACTAATCGCCAAAACACTTCCAAGAGCCCAGACCCCCAATACCTGCTGATTATGCGAGACACTGTTGACAAACTCTCTCGACCAAACAGACCAAGCCTGATCCTTCTCCCAATCCCTCTCCGCCCACTCCCATTCTCCCCTCTTCTCCATATCCTGCATCTCCCGCACCGACTCAACAGCAACTTGACACCCAACAGCATGCGCCGTATAACTATGTCCATGCAGCAGAGCATCACTCTTGTCATCGCTAACAAACGCGTCGAAAATATTCTCAGACGCCATCGTCGTGCACAGCGGTACGAGCCCGCCCGTAAGTAGTTTAGCGTTGACGGAGATGTCGGCGTCGGTGCCGAGGAATGAGGCCGCTGTAAACCGACCGAGGCGGTATAGCCCGGTAAAAACCTCGTCGAAAATCACGGGGAGTCCAGACCATGCGAGTGGGTCGTTGGGGCTGGTAGCGTTGCCGAAGAGGTGAGGGGATCGACGGACCACGTCTACTAGAGCTCTCTGGAAGAGGGGATCACTGAATTGTTAGAGACGTCGAGAGGAAGGAGATGAGACTTACACAAAGATCATGCCTCCTGCACCGAGAATTATCGGTTCCATCATAAGCGCGCCAAACTTGCGTCCAGAAGCTTGGAGTTTTGAGAGGACGCCTTCAATGTACCGTTCATACTTTCGGTAGTGCTCGGTATTGAGCCGAGATTCGAGATCGAAAACCTCCGAGATCGATCTCAGGTCCGAATTCATTCCCAGCTCATCCCTCAGACCATCCGGAACCTGAACTACCCATTTCCCTTTGACGCACTGAATGGTAGGATAGTCAAACCAATACCCCTTACCCTCATACCACTCAATCTTTTCATTATAAACACACGGCTCCGCACAATCCATCGCTCCAATCGTGTCTCCGTGATAACTCCCCTTGAGTCCAAGAATATGAACATTATCATTCGGCCCCCAGCCATACCTCAACCTCGCCGCCCTCAGCGCCATCTTGACAGCGACTTCACACCCCGTGCTCCCATTATCAGAGTAGAAAACACGTGAAAATCGTGGGTTGTCCGCACCCTTGAGGAGCATCTCCGCAAGCGCTAATGCAGGCTCGTGGATTGCCTCGGCAAACATCACGTGGCCGTACCGACCGGCTGCGTAGGCTGCTGCGAGGGTGAGGCGCGAGTTGGCGTGGCCGAGGCCCTGGGACCACCATGATGCTGAGCCGTCAAAGGCGGGCTGAAGGAGATTGGGGGAGGAGGGGTTGAGGACTTGGAAATAGTCGCCGTGGGCTGAGTCAATGGCGGAGATTGTATCGGCGGTGACGAGCTTTTGCTGGGTGAAAGGGTACCAGATGGATTTGCTTGCTTTGGAGGACATTGATTCGAGGCGGGAGATTCGTTCTTTGCCTCGTTTGTCGAGGGCTTCGAGGATGTGGTCGACGTTGCGGGCGGCGTAGTACTCTTTCATCTGCTCAACATCTTCCTGTTCATCGTCCAGTCGAGTGGGTGGTTCAGGGACTGTGTCGACTGAGATACCGCCCAGCTTTGCAAAGTAGTCTCGGAGGTATTGATAGTTTTCGTACTTCATGTCCTGAAACAGAAGAATTGACTCAATGTCGTGACCGCGCATTCGTAGAGACTCATAGGCAGAAATGGTCTGTGAGATGCCCCCGAGCTTTGAGTCGCCAACGAGAATGACTGGTGCACGCAGTGGAGCGTATAGATCAGCCTGGGGCGTACCAGATGGACCAGGCGAGTGAACGCCGCCAGCAGTCTCTAGGAACAGCCATCCTGGACCATCAGACGCGTATCGAGACGTAGTGTCGTAGATCTTGGTGAGGACATCTTGATCAGATGGAATTGGCTGTTCTGTAAGCTTGGTTCACCAATCAGTTGACTTCATACCTTGCCAGATGCCTTTGCAGCGATGTGAGGACTGCACGGAATATCGTATTGGAAGAGCGTCTCATGGTTCGTCGACGGAGCATATCGTCGAATATGACTACCTCGTTAGACAATTTCTCCTAGAGCCACACAACTTCTACTCCAATTAGCTTGATCCCCTCAGTATCCCTCAAACTTACACCATCCATCAGCCTCATCCGCCGCCCCCGTAGAAACCGGCTTAAGAAACCACGTCTTGTCTCCCTGCTTACTCGCAGAGTTACACAGGATCGTGCTAAAAATCGTCTTTCCAACATCAGTATTCGCACCGTAGACCTGATGCGCTCGCAGCGACCGCCAGAGAAGAGCAGGCACCGGCGCCATTTTTCGAGATGAGCGAAATGGACGAAAGGGTTGAGGTGGAATGCCGCGGTTTATAATGGAGGGTCTAGTCTAGATCGGCACGGCTAACGAACGACTCCGGGCGGGGCGGGGCGGCTCAACATGTACTAAACCCAACAAATTCCGCGTCTTTTTACCGAGTGAAAGTTGAGTTGCGTTGCTGTGAGTGAGGGTTTTAACCTTTGTAATAATGTCGAAATTGGAGGAGCAGTTGAGAGCGCGATTATTGGATCGTGAGAAACGGTCGCAATTGCGGCGATTGACGACGTTTCCCGCTGACAATGTCGACTTTTCTTCGAATGCATACCTTTCTCTTTCGTCGGTACCTGAAATACGAAGCGCGTATCACTCCCTCCTGGAGAATCATGCAGCGCCGCCTCCGCTGTTAGGGTCTGGAGGGTCACGGCTGCTCGACGGCAATTCAACACTCGCTGAGGATCTGGAGAGAGACATTGCGGCATTTCACAATGCAGAGGCTGGGCTGTTGTTTAACTCTGGCTTTGATGCGAATGTTGGTCTTGTGAGCTGTTTACCCCAGCCGGGGGATGTTGTTGTGTATGATGAGCTTATTCATGCGAGTGCTCATGATGGGATGCGGTTGAGTCGCGCGGGACGGAGAGTATCGTTTAAACATAATTGTGTGTATGGGGAGGGAGGACTGGATCAAGTTTTGAGCGGCATTGGGGGCGACAAATCTGTGTTTGTTCTCGTCGAAGGTGTTTACAGCATGGATGGCGATGTTGCTCCTCTCAAAGAGATTGTGGCATGCGTCAAAAATCGACTCCCAACCAACGGCCACATCATCGTCGACGAGGCACATTCTACGGGCATTTTTGGTCATCAAGGACGCGGTCTCGTATGCGAATTGGGATTAGAGAAGGAGATATTCGCACGACTGCACACATTTGGGAAAGCGATGAGTTCGTTTGGAGGTAAGTAGCCAAAACCGCTCACTGCACAAAGCTAACCATGCAGCTATTGTTCTGTGCTCACCCACGACGAGAGAGTATCTCATCAACTACGCCCGAACTCTCATTTACACGACTGCAATGCCATTCTCGTGTCTCGCAAGCATCAGTATTTCTTATCAGTATCTGCAGAGCGGAAGAGCTGATGAGAGGCTAAAACATCTCTGGAGTCTGGTGGGCTACACGCACAAGCTACTAGCGGAAGCATGCTCCCTCAGCCAATCAATTCGCGCAGATGCCGCACCGAAGTCACCAATTACACCGGTCTTTACATCGCAGCCACGCAGCCTAGCTCAGTTCTGCCAGGAACGGGGGTTCACGGTGCGGCCTATTGTGGCGCCCACGGTACCAAAGGGCAGTGAGAGGGTGAGGGTCTGTGTGCATGCAGGAAACACTGTTGCGGAAGTAGAGGGGTTGGTTGAGACGATCAAGCTTTGGGTCAAGGTCCATGAGGGGTCTGCTAAGCTTTAGACAAGACGTGTTTGTAGAGATGGACAGGAATGCCACTAGCAATTTGAGGCGCTCTCCATTCTTAGTAAACGCTTGGTAAGCCTTCAGCTAGGAACAGTTCCTGAGTTCGTCATCGGCGAGTAATTGAATGAGCGAGGCGTCTCGGCAAACCTTATGTCAGGTCATACTATCTTAGGTTCAAACTAGTGTATCGTGAGAGGACTATTTAAACTCGACTTGGCCCCAGTCTCACTTCTCCTTATTCTCAACTATTTACACATGGCGCCACATCAGGGCCAACGTGCTACGAGGTTGTGTTCTTGTCATGGTCACTTAGCTCAGGTTCCGTTCGATCGACGAACACATCGATATGCATTCTCTAAACAAGACATCTCGACCTCGACTGAAAGTGGCAGCCGAAACCCCGAGGCTCTTTGCCAGCCCAAGCTCTAGGTCAACATATCCCCCTGTCCATCCCGAAATACCTCATCGTACCACGGCTTCTCTGCCTCTGCCTTTTCCGTCTTCGCGCGACAAACGTATCCAAACTCACGCTCGACGATACTAACCTCCCCCGAATCGACGATGAACGTTCTCGGCTTCTTCTGAGTGACATTCGCCCGTGACTCCCAGTACACCAACCGTTCCCCGTTGACGGCAATCTCCAGTAATGGCTCTGCTTCGACGATGGCTAACTGAGCCTTGAGAAGTTGGCGAAGGTACGGGAAGAACCAGATGCGGTCCCACCAGAGATAGCGACGCTTCTTTGCTCCGTCCTTGTGGGCATTGTGATGGACAACCACGGGAATGGCAGTGGAGTAGAAGTCGGCATATACGGGCATATCTCCCCAGTCCGCTGGATCATTAAGAACGTGCATGTTTAGTGGGTTTGTGGAAGATTGGATATCTTCTGGTACGCCGTCTAATCTCGGTTCAATCCCAAGGGACTCTGACTTTTCAGCAATACCAGTCTTGTTACTCAGCGCGATAATCTCTCCATCTTGTTCCTCAAACACAGTAGGAATGAAGAGATTCTGGCTATAGTCCAGTCCGACATGGTACTCGAAATCGCTATGCACAACGTCGGAGCTCTTGTCCTTTTGAGACACTGTATTCTCGCGAAGCCAGCGATGCCAGATTTCTTGTTCTGCAAAGATCTCGCCGAATATTCCTTGATCGCTGTACAAGTCTTTGCCGTTCACCAAGCCTCTCTGCATCCGCTCATACACGCGACGAAAGTACCTTCTCATATCACCAACAGGACCAATCATACTCCCGCTGTTAAGATATTTCGGCCGTACATCGTGAAACACTCCAGGGTCTCTGTCAGTATTCGGTCCGTAGAGGTCTTGACGAGCTGGGCTTTCGGGGAGTTGATCGCAGTGGAGGACGGAGCCTGACGATGGGGGAGGGAAGCATTTCTTCTGGGCTGATATGATGATGGTTTGTTCCATTGCGGGTTTGCCCTGGCCATTCCATTGTGAGGCTAATCGTTGGTTGGCTTGACGGTTTGCTTCGTGAAATCGCTTGAGGAGGATTTCTGGAGGAAGCTGGAACCAAACGTCGTACGAATCCGTCAACACAACGATATCATTCTCCTCGAGTCTATTCTGATCCGGAGTGTCGGGATTCGAAACGCTATCGAGGTACTCAAGAGTACCAGTGATTTTCGCTAGATGAGATCCTCCTTTCCATCCCTTGGACTGATCGTACGTCTTACCCCAGTTAACAACAACCGGAGCTGGATACCCCAATGCCAACGCACTCGAGATGACTTTGCATAAATCGTGGTGTGGGTTATTGGCAGGGAGGACTATACTAAGCCGTCGATCCTTTGAAGGAAGCTTGTCAATGCCCGTCTGGGGGTACGTCTCATAGGCTTGGCCAGTCGTAACCTCTCCTGCCAAGAATGCGCGGCCCTGGTTGCGTTAGCATTGGCGTTGGGGGCTGTTTTCTCGGGTTACCTTGAGGGAGGTGAGGGCTAGTAGGCCGGGGAAAATGAGGAGAGCGGCGATGAGGATTGTTACTGTCTTCAAGGGAAGACGAAGAAGGCGTTTGCCAAGAGCTGGAGGCTTGAACCATTCTTCTCGGGGGTGGCAGCATCGTCGAGGCTGCTGCTGGAGTCAACCCGCTTATAGCCTTGAGGCCATATCTGGGGGAGCATTTGGCGCAACGTATTCATGTCGCAAGTTGACAAGATATAATTACGAATACTAAGTCAGATTCAGGGGAATTCCTCATATATACTCATCACATTCATCTCTAACCTGCATCGCCACAGCAGGAACAAATCTCCGCATATCTTGGCACCTGATACAGTGACAGTTCATACTCGGCGTCAGCACATATCAACGCATCACAGCAAAGAATGGCAATAACCAGGAATTATTCAACCGTCACCGTCCAATTGTATGCGCCTGGTGCCATGATCCTTTTTTGGCTATGCCGACCGTCCCGAACTCGCCGCTCAATGGTGGAGGCTTGCCCATGCGTCCACGTATCATCCTGTCTAGCGTCTTAGTATACATTAAAAGAGCAGTATGAACTCCCTTGGAGGAAATGACGCGGTCAAACGACTCTCGCGTTTCGTCTTCCGGTGTCTTTGGGCTGGTACGCCTCGTGGTCGATCCCATGTGTCCCCCATTTTCGCCACCACCGATTTCCGTAGGATAATCCTTTGCTGCGACTCCAATGGTTGTTTGGTGTTTTGCGCACCTTTTTCCGGCCGTGAGTGCCTGTTCTATTATTAGATATTGTCAGAGACAATGAGAGATACGTACATCTTCCGTTGTTTCTCTTTGTTCGAGTGGTGAATTGATTGCACTCCGCGCAGTACTTGCGATCGCCCATCCAACCCCGCAATCTCATGAACAAAGGACATGAAATGCAAGCGCAATGCTTTTTGCAGTATGAAACGTTGCAGACTGGGTGATTGGACGGGTACATTCGACATCTGTAGCAGCCTTTACCTCTGTATTCATGGCGTTTGAAGCGATGGCTTATTGGGGAGTACGCCACTTCTCGCTCTCTTGGGCCGTCGCAATCTGGCCGGCGGGGAATGTTGTTGTGATAGGGATCTCGGCATTCTAAGGGAACGTCTGGCGTTGGACCGAGCTGATCGACCCATGTGAGATTAGGTTTGCTGGGGATGAGTGGTGCGACGAGATTCCGCATGTCTGGGCCGGTTAGGGAGAGGCAGACTAGGTCGTTTCTGGTGCAGAAGCTCAGAATGTCGAGTTTGAGCTCTGGGGGGAACTTGTGAAAGAGGGTGAAGGGTTCTGATGCGGACATGATGTTGGATGCGGCACGTGAGATGGAGAGTCAAGTGTTTGGTATTGAGTATCTAAGTGTGATGGAATGGAGAGAGCGGAGATATTTATGAGCCTTTCTTTGTGCTACATACTTCAATCTCCAGGCAAGGCATCTTAGGCAGCCTTAACAGACTCGCAGTAGAGTCACGTGCGATCTGTCAGCCTTGAAATGCGGGGATTCTGCCTGATTTGCCGTTATTGATTTGCTGACCAGGATTTGCCTTGATACCCTACATGAGCGTTCTAATGCAGAATATTGTCTACAAACCCGCACATTTGATATGAGATGGCATCCTTTCTTGAAATGAATATGGATTGTCAGTTCAAGGAAATTACGTTCAAGATATTAGAGTGAAATGGCTGAGGAATTGATGACCTAGTGAGTCGAATGGAGGAAGTGCTGGATGAAACTCAATTGTCTCATTTTGTACATGCTAATGACCATCTGACTTCGTTAGACCCATTTACGTATTCAACTATGCGAAAGCAAATACCGGTGTATTAATCAGTGTACAAGTCTGACTACTCTTTCGAGAAAACATGTCGACATCAAACTCAAGAAAAAAGCAGCCCAACCTTAAACCAGTTCACAATACCGCGCCTCAAAGACCATACTCGTCTAGTAAAACCCATAGAAGGGGACAATCTCATCCTCAAACACCTCTTCCTCCTCATCTTCATAGTGAGGTTCCTCTGCATTCTTGATCATCAAGTTCAAAACATCAAACCCCTCCATTCGCGTCCACGGATGACCAGGTCGCTCCATGGTAGGTCCACCTTTCATCCCCTGCAACATGTCGTTCGCCAGGAATCGGAACTTGGACATAGTCTTGTCAAAGGACATTTCACTCTGTGTCCAGTTCAGAGGACCAACTTTGCCGTCCAGCGGGTTCGGCTCAAGCTTGGCCGCGAGAGAGACATCCTCAGTGGTGAAGAGCTTGTTGAGGGCAGTGTTTCGGACCCTGAGGATTTGTGCAGCTACATCTCGTGTCCACTCCTCAAGGAGCTGCTTCGCCATGTGTCGGAAGGTCTTGAGGTCGTTGATGAGCTCTCTCTCGTTGTCGAACCATGCCTCGGGCCAGTTTCGTTCATCCTTGGACAGGGTGCAGTGAGGCTCGAGAAACTTTGCCAGGTTGATCTCGTAGTGAGAGAGCCAACGGCGGAAGACGTGTTTTTCTCGTTGGACACATTCGTGAAATCGCTGAATGTCGCAAGCCATGATTCGAGTGTTGAGCTCTTCCTCGGGGGTCATGTTTGTTTCGGTCTGGTTCATCTGGTCCAAGTTGGGAGCCATGAGGGTAGTCTGTTCGTGAGACATCTTGTTTGTGAGAGTGATAGCGTCTGTTGTAGAGATGTCGTCGCAAGAAACAGGTGTCAACTTGTTCTTTGGGGTATAGTCTTAAGTGCGCAGAGTGTAAAGGACAAAGAGTAAGAGTGAGGAGGGTCTGCTGTGATACCGAACAAACGTAAGGGTGAGTTAAAGTTACAGAGTGCAGAGTGTATGGGAAATGTTTGGGGGGAAGAAACAAGTCCAGCTGAACATGGGAGACGCGCTCTATTTATAATAGAAATGTACCCCTGGTGAGTCAGGCCAGCATTATTAACTTCCTGTTCACAGTGGCAAGTCGTTAGTGAGTTTGAGGAAGAGGCTCATAGTCATAGACAGAGGCTTGCAGTGTTCGGTAGCCCATGGCAGTGCTTGTTCTCCTGATACTTTTACCAAGTCCTTCCAGAAGCCCTATTTATTATGTGATAAGAACTACCTTTGGCTTTAGGCTTTACTCGATTTTATACGAGATCACTTGATTTGAGGGCCAACGACAGACTTTTAGTTTAAAAATCATATTGAAACCTTGCGATAGACTTTGCAGTTATAGGGGACAACGAATAGACTTTCGCCTATGCCAAAGCTTACAATGGATGTATCATCAAACGTGTTGGAAAGTTTCCAGACGTAATGTAGTTCCTTTTCCAAGCCACTCCTGTGCACCGACGACTTCAAACCTTTGTCACAGGCGAACTCACTGCGCTCTCATCAAAGTTTACGCTCCTTGAGAAGCAGAGCAGTGATGAGCGTGATCCCGGAGCACACGATAGAGAGTCCTGATTCGTTAGTCGAGTTTCACCAAGGGTACCAAGTTCTCTCGGCTAGTTTAAGCTCTCAGCCATATCTACGTACCATGACCATACTCGATTCCTCTGATATAGCCTTCAATCAACACCTTTCTGATAGGCTCGGAAGCTTTGTCGATGAAGGAGACACTCTCGGCAGCTTTGCGAATGACCTATAAACTTAGCAGACTTCACAAACTCGGTGAAAGGACTCACCTCGTCAATAAAGTGTTGAGACTGTCCGAGGCCACTAAGATTTTGCTGGATATCATGTCTGAGAAGACCCTGAATGGCTGCACTTGTACCAGCCATGCCAACTACTGAACCCAGAGTTACAGCCAGGAAGATTCCAGAAGACGCTGCTGCCTTGTCTTTGGGGTCGATGGAAGCTTGGAGGGCGATGAATGCAGCACTTTGAGCGATACCCATGCCGAGGCCCCTGAATTGTTAGCATAGACTTGGGAAAACAGGAGTACGTACCCTGGAAAGACATAGAGAGACTCCAGCCAGTTGGTCTGTCCATGCCAGCGTAGCAGCATCAGAGTGTAGCTTGTGATTGACGATACGGCCGAGAATATGATGAGTCCCTTGTATCGACCAGTCCTTTTGATGATTAACCCTGTTGCTATGCCTCCGACTGTATTTCCGATGACTGCCGGGAACAGATGAGCACCTGCGACTGTGCTCGACACGCGCTGAGTGACCTGGAAGTAGATGGGGACGGTATACATCATCTGATGGTCAGCCTATGCCGCTTGCATTACAGGACACTTACTCCAAGCTGTGCACCTGCTTGACAGAACGCAATGAGATATGTCTTTGTGACATCGCCACTTTTGAGTAAACGGAGAGGAAAGATGGGTTCCTTGGCCCAGCGTGACTCGACTAGTACGAATGCAGCTGAGAGAATCACACCGGCCGCAGCGAGAATTGGCACGAGGGGATGGCTCCAAGGGATTTTCTGGCCACCAATTTCAAGAGGGACCATGAAGGCGAGGACAGAGCCGCCTAAAAGCAGAGCTCCAAGTGCGTCGATCCTCTTGATACGCTCCAGAGTTGCGCCCTCGGTCTGTGTTGTAGAGGGGAGGAGGATGGCAGCGATGATCATGGATACAGCAAATATTGGCGATTGTCCAAGGAATGACCTGCTCTGTCAGTATGAGCTATTGATAGAGTGATAGACTCACCATCTCCAGCCGATTGTATCAGCGAGAAAGCCTCCGAGCGGACCACCGATGCTACGACCGACGGTGGCGATGACGTTCATGTAGCTTTGCCATGAGGCGACTTCTCGAAGAGGTGCGAGTTCTAATGGTCAGTTTGGATTGGACTGCGTGATGAAGGTGTCGTACCAGTTATGATGACTGATGCCATCGTAGTCATTCCTGCGCCTCCAGAGCCAGAGATTACGCGACCTAGGATGACTTGCCACATTGACTGGCCGGCGCCTCTGAAGTTTGTTAGACTGAAGCTATACTGATGAGCATAGACTTACACGAGGGCACTGGATTTTTAGTCAGTTCCAATGATCAACAGTCGGGTCTGAACTCACCATCCAACAGCAAACAGTCCATAGCAAAAGATCAATATCGTCTTTCGTCCAAAGATGTCACTCAATTTGCCGTACTAGTCAATTAGCCCAATTCATCCAGATATAGTCTTCCATACAATCGTTTGGGATGCCGCACTAGCCAGCATGAAGCTGATGAATAACCAGCTCGAATCCTGAAGCTTGCCAAACTCGGATGCAATCACTGGATGAGTAGCCAGCACCAAAGAGCCATCGGCATTGGACGTGAATATGCCTGAACAGTCAGTTTGAGTCTTCAATGTTTGGTAGACGTACCAATCAGCAACGCGACAACTACTCTTGCGATAAACGCATGGCTGTACTTTGGCTCATCGGGGCTGTTCCTCTCGACATCGGAGACCTCGGGGGGTATCTCCGGTATCAAAGGCGTCGTCTCTGTCGCGTTGATTCTGGTCATTTTACGCGATTTACTTGAAGGTTGATGGTGAAAGATTTACTTTTGAGGGTCGTTAAATCTCCGATATCGTCTTTATCGTAGACGTGATTTCGGATCAAAGCACATCATCGCTGATCCACTTCGCGGAACGATGCACTAGCTAAGTGAGGCATATAAGCGGGAAGTGGGCAGGCATATAAAAGCCATAACCTCTCTTCTCTCTCGATTCTCTATTTATCCTCTCTCTATTGAAACGAAATAGTTCTCGTATTCTATTTGCTTCAATTGAGTGATGAGGCAACCCCACTGGTTCACGCCGCACCTCCGCATCGACCGCACAGACTGAAGACGAGCTCTTTTGGGACTGATCTCATGAACCCTGCCAGCAGATCTGCCGTCTCTGTCATGTCTCAGGTCATTTCTCTTTGTCCTGAATACTAGCTAATCATTGTCAAGACCAACACAGACTCACTATCCCCAATTTGCACATCATGAACTTTGACTGTCACTTGGACTGGACCAATCAAGACTCATCAATCAAGACTAAAATGTGGATCCGCCCTTTCTGAACATGTCCGAGACTTCGCCGTAAACTCATCGTAGCCCCATGACCTCCAAATTCCATCACCACCACCACCAGCACAAACATGGCAGACCCAGGCGATCTCTTCATCGACTTTGCAGACTTTCAGAATGCCCCTGAGCCTGAGACCATCTCCCCTGGCATTCTGCAGACATCGACGGCGCCCCCAAAAATCGGTAATCGCTTCTCATCCGAGTCTGTCAAGATTCTGAGGAATTGGTTCGCCGCGCATGAGAGGCATCCGTATCCTACCATCCAAGATGTCCAGGATCTTCAAGAGCAGACGAGTCTGAATAGGCAGCAGGTCACGAATTGGTTTGCGAATGCGAGGAGGAGGGCAAAGGTTCATTCATCGCGGCCGACGTCGCCGATGTTTCGGAATGATGATTCGGGGAACTCTTCGGGTCATCACACGCCGATTGATACGCCGCGGCGACGGGCTACTCCTGCGCCGTTTGAGCATATGAATCCGCTGCAGCGATGGGCGAATTCACCGCCCGAGCATGAGGCTGCGACTGTTGATGACATCTCACGAGCTGTAGCTGCTTTCTCAACGCGGCAGGGAAGATCACGGAGTCATGGGTCGTCGATCAGCAGTAGAGGGACGTCAGTGTCAAGTCACGATTCTGGGTCGTACAGTTCCGCTCATTCAAAGCAATCATCGACGTCTTTTGACATTTTCAAACGACACAGTCGGCGGAGACGTACAAAGATGCGAAAGGAAGTCAGGACGAATCTCCTCCAAGCTCAGAATACATATCAGTGCACGTTCTGTACAGAAACCTTCAAGACGAAATACGATTGGCAGCGTCATGAAAAGTCTCTCCATTTATCTCTTGAGAACTGGGTCTGTTCGCCAAATGGACCGACAGCGATGCATCCAGAAGAGGGGCTTCTCTGTGTCTTCTGTGGCGTCAAGAACCCCGACAAGACGCATCTCGATGGACATAATCAGAGTGCGTGCATCGAGCGACCTATTGAAGAGCGGACATATCATCGGAAAGACCATCTACAGCAGCATTTGAGATTAGTCCACATGTCCAAGTTCCTTAAATGGCCGATGGATGATTGGAAAGTCATGATGCAAGAGGTTAAATCGAGATGCGGATTCTGTGGAATCAATCTCACGACTTGGGCGAGTAGGGTTGATCATTTGGCGGACCATTTCAAAGCTGGGAGTACCATGGAACACTGGAAGGGTGATTGGGGGTTTGAGGACAAGGTCATTGAGAGGATTGACAATGCCATGCCTCCTTGTAGGTGCACGAGACAGATTAACAAGTTCCTTCTAACCTTTTTAGATCTCATCCACTACGAACGAAACTCTCCTCTTCCATTTGCAGCTACAAGAGGTCCAGCAGATACACCCACAAGTGCATACGAACTCATCAAGCTCGAACTAGAGTACTACATGCGGAACCGCCATCAGTTTATAATGCAACCAGATCCCGAGCTCCACTTCGAAGCATGTTCTGTGATCCTGGGTGCAGAAATATCCTCCCCCAACCAAGCGTCGTTATCCCCGTCTTGGCTATGGGACTTGTTCATGTCAGCTACCGAGATCGCCAACCAGGCTAAACTTCGACCAACGAAGCAACTAGCAGAGGGGAGATTGAGTCAGTTGAAGATCAACGGGAAGGGAAACATCTTTGAGAACTGCGAGCTGGAGACGGCGCTGCAGCAGTACATGACTGCTCATACGTCCATGGGGCATTTTCCCACGGATTCTGAGCTGCAGCAGGAGGCGTGTAATGTCTTGAATCGAACGGAGACGGCATCTTCACATCCGTCGAGGAGGTTTTTGGACTTTTTGATGAGGCTTGTTTGGAATTCGACGGTTTGGCTGGAGCCGTTTCGTCAGAGGGCTGAGACTCTTGTGGCGTTGGCGAATGAGTCTGTGAATGATTCTTATTTTCTATGGGGTCAGACGGATACAGCTGTTCCGTTGGATGCGTCGATGGAACTGGATATGTTGCAGCCCTGGGTTGAGAATCGATCTCTGTCTCCAGAGGGAGTACCTGAAATACCAGCGATTTCGATGCACAGCACGCCAGAGTCGAGGGCACTTATACGGGATAAGGTACGAACGCAAACACCATTCTTTATAAACGACAACAACAGCTATCGTCGATTGAAGAGAGAACTATCCCGATTCGTCATGACGACAATGTCTCCCAACAACCCCAACCGGCATATCCCAAGTGACGACGAGCTCAAGTACCAAGCACGATGGATATTATACGATGAGTACGTTTCCTAATATGCTAATTTCATTGCTGACAGAACAGCGACGATCCTTGGAACCAAACCCCCGTCGACAACGCAGAGTGGCTGCAAGAGTTCAAACGAGACGTTGGACTTCCTACTTAGATACAGGACAAGCACCCATGTCTCGAGCAACAGGCTCGCTCTCAATAGAAATGTCAAAGTCGAAAATGTCCATCGGTATACCGAGAGTTGTGCACGCGTTGGGGATGTCGACTATTCCTGCGATGGCGCCGCGGATGGGCGCGCAGGAGAGTAAGAGGTAGATTTGCTCCCCAGAGTAGCCTGCATCGTCAGTGATGTTCTCTCTGTGTATGAAGTGACGTACCGAATTGTTTGAGGTATTCGATTGCGCGGAGGCATGATTGTCTGTAAGCTATGGTTGCATCCATGAAATGTTGCTTTCCGTTCTCGTCGACGGAGAAGCCTTCAAAGATGAGGTAGCGTGAGGGACTAAAGGTAGGGCCCATGTCGCCTGGTCTGTACACTGGGCTCTTGAGACCTCGAGACTTCATGCCGCCTTTGATGAGATCAAACTTGATCGTGATGATGCCAGCCTAAACTGTCAGAACGCGGTCAATGTGAATATGTCGAGACTCACCATTTCGATAGCACCGCAGAAGCTAATCTCGCCATCGCCCTGACTAAAATGGAGATCTCCAACAGAAAACTTTGCTCCCTCAACATGAACAGGAAGATACGTCGTAGAACCACGGGAAATGTTATTAATGTCACAGTTTCCTCCGTGCTCAGGTCGACCTGGTATAGTCCTCGCTCCCTCCCTCGCAATCTTTGCCAAAACATCACCTGTAGCTTTCCCACCGTGTGCATTCATCTCATTCGGCGGCTGAGCCACAATCTTGGTAGAGTCAGCCATTGACGAGACGAGCTCTGCCTCGCGACGGTTCCACTCTGCGAGAATCTCGGCGGATGGGGCACAGCCTAGGATTCCGGGGTGGATCAGTCCGGGGAAGCGCACGCCGGGAATATGACGGCTTGAGCAGTAGACGCCGTCGAAATCCCAGATTGCTTTGGCGGCGGTGGGGTAGTGTTCGTCGAGAAAGCCACCGCCGTTCTCTTTGGCGAAGATGCCGGTGAAGCCCCAGGGTGAATGGTCAAAGGGCTGGACGTCGGTTATGTTGACGACGAGGAGATCGCCGGGTTGGCTGCCTTTGATGTCGAATGGGCCGGTTAGATAGTGGATTTTGGTCAGGTCGACATCGCGAACATCGTCTGCGCTGTCGTTGTTGCCGATTTGGCCGCCTGTCCAGTCGAGACATTCTATCTTGACTGTCTCACCAGGTTCAACAGTTGCAATACTGGGAACTACAAAATTAGCATCGGTCAGTTGGCTCTATGGGATTTGTAAGGGGCATACCATCTGGATGCCATCTGTTGTGGAGATAGGCCTGCTCTGAGGCGGGTTTGTCAAAGGACACGGATTGAGCTGTTCGGATCTTGCCAGGCATTTTATTGATTGTTGATGAGATGATAGGAATAGTCTCTTTCAATTGTCTTAATTGTATCTTCTTATAATAGTGATAGTGCAGTCGATAGATAAGACTATCTCGCCGCACGCCTCCGCATCTCCGCACGAGATAAGAATGATAAGCTCGTCTTGTGACATCCCTGATAAAGCAGGTGGTTGCATTGTCACCCAAGGGCGAAACCCCGCGATTAGCATGACGCCCGGTACAGTCTGGACACTGTACGCAGCCCGTATCGAGATTGGGTATATGAGATGGGAGGTGTCCTCGGCAGATCAGATGAGGGTGTCGAGCAGCAACCATGGACGTCAAGACTTTTTCCCTCGGAGACTTTGAGCTTCAGAATGGCGAGGTTTTGCCAGATGCGGTGATTGCGTACAAGACTTTTGGCGAGGCTGGGCGCCCTGCTGTTCTCTATCCGAGTTGGTTCTCGGGTGCGATATCCGACAATGAGTGGCTTGTTGGGAAGGACAAGACTCTTGATCCGGAGAGGTACTTTATTATTATCACGGCTCTGTTTGGGAATGGGCAGTCTACGAGTCCGTCAAACTCGGATATTAGTCCGTTTCCTGATGTTTCGTTCTACGACAATGTCAAGGCCCAGCATCAATTGATGGGCCATCTTGGGGTGAAGCATCTACGGGCTGTCTTGGGTTGGTCGATGGGTGCAGCGCAGGCATTTCAATGGGCGACGCAATACCCCGACTTTATGGACATTTGCGTCCCCTTCTGCGGATCGGCCAAGACATCTCTGCACAACCAAGTCTTTCTCGAAGGCGTCAAGTCAGCGCTCCTCGCAGCGAAGGGCTGCACCTCTGCAGGAAGTTCCCAAGGACGCGTCGAGACCACAGACAGGAAGTGGACCGAGAAGGAGAAAGAAGTTGGGCTCAAGGCTTTTGGGAGGGGCTACGCAGGCTGGGGTTTCTCGCAGGCGTTCTACCGACATGAACTGTTCAAGAAGCATTACGGCGCAGCGGATCTTGAAGAGTTTATGAAGAACTTCTGGGAGAAGTGGGCGCTTAGCAAAGACCCCGAGAATCTGCTCGTGATGCTTCACACGTGGCAGGCGGGAGATGTGAGTAGACAGGAGCCGTACGATGGGGACTTTGAGAAGGCCCTGAGGGGGATCAAGGCGAGGATCTTGGTTCTTCCTAGCAAGACGGATCTCTACTTTCCGTGAGTAGCCTGTGATGTTGCGCATGGTGTTGATGCTGACTTTTTAGGCCCGAGGATTCAGAGTATGAGGTCAAGTGCATGGGAGACAATGCGAGTCTGGATGTTTATCCGTCGATTTGGGGGCATTGGGCTGGTGGACCGCCTGGGAACATGGAGGATGTGAAATGGTTGGATGAGAGGCTGAGAAAGGTCTTTGATGAGGCTCCGCGTAGAGATGTCAGTTGAGCGTGCAGTCAATTGCAGTTTTGTGTGTTGTTCAGTTGTTTCATCAATTGCACTATTTCCAGGCTGAGTTCCTTTCAAAGTCTCATCATTCGTGCATACTACGTAGCAATCGTGTAGGCAGCTGGTATACTGCTTGAAATGATTTAATAAGAGTGTGATCTTAAGTCGATAGACCCCACAGATGATGCTCACATTACGCGCATCACACGTATACTACTTAGATGAGCTGGCCAAGATTAAGCAATCATCCAGTGCGCTATTCAGCACTCCTTGGGTTGAAGGGAGACTGACCCCCCCTCTCAAGATCTCTCGTAACGGAGGGAGGGAAAACACATCGTTTGACAGCACTTCGGGGCCCGAGATCAACCCTCCGACTCGACACCCTCATCTCCCATAGATAACACCCCAATTGACCAATAAACACGATCCCGAAATCGCTTATATCTAATGTCAAACTAAGGCGCACCCTGATAGCCCTCGACACTGTACAGAATGTTATCAACAAAACGTCAATTACTCGTCTATCTCCCGTGTTACCCCAGCTTGTCAGATTAAGGCGCCGACTAGCTTGTCAATCTAGGGCGGATGTCACGACAAGGCGGTTCTCCACTCCTCCACCACCAACTGATTGCCGAGACTTTGGGACAAGCTATCTTTGATCATATGAACATGCTGTACCGATCTCGTGATCTCTTGGAATCCGTTCATGGGCTCGTTGGAGTTATTGTTGTGTAAGAGATTAGCCAAGTTGCGGTGAACCACGCGTACGAGTCGTGAATGCTCTTGGTGTCAATTGTTCTAGAAACTACCTAGATATCGCGGGGTATGTGGATTCAACACGGGCCCAACTCCGGGCGTACCGTTAGTTCGGAATCCCCACGATACCATTATCAATACTATCTCTCAGATTGGCAGCTATCAAGCCATCAGACTAAAAACCGGTCAGGGTATCATCGGTTGCTCGTCATTCATTGTTCACAAAGGGCGAAAGGCCGGAAGGCTTCCGGCCACGATAGCAATTCCGGCCTCAATGTATATAGACGCGAAGTCTTCCATACTCTACTCAAATCAATCATCAATCAAGCCAGTCAAAACAACTCCTCACAAAATGTCTGCTGCAAACACCCTCTTCCCATACCTCCGCAAGGACCCCTCTGAGCTACCAGAGGGCGAGGATCCTTTCACCATCACAACTCGCACAGGATATCTTCCCTTCTCACTTCCCTTGAAGAAACTCCCTTCTCAATTCGATCCTGTTTCAAACCTTCTTGACGAAATTCCTATCCTCAAGGAAGATGGCACCCCAGGATTGCTGGCGACCTTTGCTCTTGGGCCTCTCATCGACAGTGGAGCTCTCCCTGATTTGACTTCTGAGATTGACAATCTCGTTGTTCCAGGGACGGACAAGAGAGATATGGCTGCTATTACTGCTGCCTTTAGAGATTATAGCTTCATCGCTTCTTCGTATCTCCTTGAGCCTTGCTGGGAGACTTATAGCAAGAGTGATGATGGTGGATACGGACTTGGACGCCAGACACTTCCCAAGTGTATCGCTGGACCTCTTGTCAAGTGCGCCGAGATGTAAGTCTACCATTCAATCCAATTGACCTCGCTGACCGGACCTAGTCTCGACATTCCCGCCTTCATGTCTTATGCCGCTTCCTATGCCCTCTACAACTACTGGCTCGTTCATCCTGAGCAAGGGCACGATGACTACGACAACATCCGTCTCGTCCGCGCTTTCGAGAAAGGTCTCGACCCCAAGTCATCGGAAGCTGGCTTTATCCTCACCCACATCCACATGGTCGCTCAAACCGGCGGCCTGATTGAAGGCGCTGTTGATCTGCTGGCCGCTGTTGAGAAAGACAACAGCACTGCCAAGATTGCAGAGGCAAAGGCTAGCTTGGAACTCATCCTCAATGCCATGCAGATCATTGAGACAAACATGGAGGGCATGTGGAGTCAATCACTCCCCAAGGACTACATGACCTACCGAACCTTTATCTACGGCATCACCAAGCAGTCCATGTTCCCTGATGGTGTTGTCTACGAGGGCCAATACGACGACAAGCCCCAATTCTTCCGAGGAGAGTCTGGCGCTAATGATGCCATCATTCCTCTTCTCGATCACATCTGCGAGATCCCCATGCCCAAGAACCCATTGACCGACATCCTCATCGAGTTTAGAGAGTATCGACCCAAGCCTCACCGCGCATTTCTCAAGTATGTCCGCGAAACAGCGTCCGAAGTCGGTGTTCGCGATTTCCTCACCAAATCCGGTGATCACGGTCTCGCAGTTCTGTATCTCCGCGTCCTCGATCACATTCGAAGCTTCCGATGGCGACACTGGATGTTTACCCGCGAGTACATCATCAAGCATACTCTTCACCCTACAGCTACGGGTGGAAGCCCGATCATCACTTGGCTTCCTAACCAGCTCACTGCTGTTATGGATCTGATGGAGGAGGTAGCAAAGGGATCTGGTCTCTGGGCAGTTTTGGAGGAGGGGGTTTGGAGTGGTGGGGGATCTTTGACTCATGAGGATTATATCTTGGTCAAGAAGATTATGGATAATGTTGTTACCAAGAAGGCTCAGTTGAAGAAGGAGGTTGACAAGTATTGCCAGGATCGGGGTGTTTAATAGCGTGCTGCATAATTAATGATTGATTGCTTCATTCGTGTCTTGGCCTATCGTGACTTCAACCGACACTCTCTTTCACGTTCTGTAGATTTGTAATGAACAGCTCACTAATTCACTGATATACTGGTGAGAAGTCAGATGACTGCTCTGTGCCCAGGTATCATCAGTCAATTCGTAGCTGGGCGACTGGATCTAGATGACGCCGAGATTCGGCATCGAGCATCTTTCGCCGACTTATCTTATCGTCCCATTGACCAATCGAACGATTATGTTTGCGCACCAATTGTAACTAAAGTCTTATAGTAACATTATAAAACAAATATTCTCATAAGGTATATATGACACTAAAGACTCCTCATAAATTATTCTTCCTTAGGGTTAGTTATCTTGTCTTATCTTTACCTAAGCCAAAGCCTTATTGTGTCTAGAAAAACATAAAAACAATCAACCCCACCATTTTATCCATTTATTTTTACATTTCTTATTAAAATATTTCAATTATCTTTTTCGATTTTAAACAATGGCAACAAACAACATATATATCCCTACAATTACTGAGGTTAGGGAAGAAATGCGCCGACACCTATCTACTGAAGAGCGCTCTGCATATCGCGGGATTACAAGGTCAGGCACGACAGGGATCAAGTTTGAGCGCATTATTGGAGTCAAGACCGCCGAGGAACTCATCCTCGCCCAGCGAAACGGTAGACAGTTCATACCGTCTGATGATCCGCAAAACGTCTATTATGTATCCGTCGGTCGAGGAGTAGTTGCTCAATATCACCCTGAATATATTGCTGCAATGTACGAAGAAGAGGGTGGCCCGGGTCCTGCATCAAGCAAATCGTTGAGCGAGTGGGACAAGGAGTATCGAGATATGCAATTACTGCTTTTGCCAGAAGAGGAAGAGGTAGAGGCAGAGGAGCTTCTGAACCAAGTGGCTAAGAACTATATTACTTGGGTAGAAGAAGTATTTGGATCTAAAGTGAAAGGAGATTAAATTATAGTAAGGATTAAAATGCTATATTATTATAAAAATAATACTAAAATACTTATAATTAATTTTATTTAGGTTTTAAAGAATAATAGTTAAATATTAAGGTATAAAGACTAGATATATTATTTACTTATTATTAAAGTAAAGTTTATATAATTAAGATTTAATTAATATAAAGTAAGATAAAGGTAAAGACTTACTAAAAAAGTAAATATAAGTTAAATAAGTACTAAAGATAATAATAATTTATTATAAGAAAAACCTTAAATAATTAAAATAAATAGCTATTAACTTAATAAGCCAAATTTATAATATAATATAGTATTAAAAATAGCTATTATAATAAATCTATTTATTTATATATAAGACTTATTATTTATTATATATAAGGTTTATAAATTTAATTATATACTTAATAAAATATCTAAGTATTTAAAAATAAAATATTTAATAATCTAACCTATATAGGCAAAGGCAATTAATAAAGCCATTATATTAATTATAGAGATAGCTTAGAATTAAATAAATCTAAAGGACTTTAAGTTTCCTAACCTATTAGATAAACCGATTCCATACTTGAAGCCACTGACACCGAACTGCAAGAGGTGCCATATATGCGGTTATGCTACACAATTTCTCGCAAATTTATCCAGATCAAGTGACGTCAACATCTGATGCAGAAAACTTTGATCAACATACAATTTCGGCAACTCCGAGGTCCAATAACTGAGTCATAATATTGTACTATTCATTCATTGCACTATTCGTAATGCTATCGCTAAATCCATCCTCGCTTAAGCAATTGGTTCACAAGTAAAAACACCTCGGACTTCGCCGTGACGGAACTTGAGGATCTGGAAATGTTAGCGAGGTCGACAACGAGTGACTGAAGTAACTCACAATATCATCAATCGAAGCATAAGTTCCACCAACGAGAACAATCATGCCGATAATGAAAATGAGTCCATTGGCAATGGAAAGAAGGAGGTTCTCCTTTGAGTGCCAGGGTCCCTTTCGGATGAGCATGAACCACATAATAGAGGGGAAGTAAAATGTGAAGCCCGAAATGAACAGGGACGAAGAAATGGACAAGAGATCATTGAAGAAGGGAATGGCCTCGGCAATGATGAAGGCCACAACAGTGATGACAGTGACGAGAGTCAACCAAGTGATCCAACCCATCTTGGTGTTGATGTAGCGGATAATTGAGTTCTTGAACATACGTCCGTGGATGTAACGGGCGACGACTGTGGTGTTGATAGATCCAGAGATGAAGATGACGGGAAGAGCGACACCAAAGGCGATCTTGGAGATGGTAGGACCAGCAGACAGAAGAGCAGGCGACTTGACCTCGGAACCGACAAAGGCATAAATGAGAGCGCCAGTAAGGGTATAGATACCAATCTCAATCAGACCAAGAGCCCAGATTGACTTGACATAGTCGCGAGGAGTATGCATCTCATCCATGAAGCTGAACTGGCAGACAGCAAAGGAGTAGGCGAAAACGATGTTGGTGATGGCGATGAAAGCGTCGGTGAAGCTAAGGTTGTCCTTGGGCCAGGCAGACCAGTCGACAGAAGACATGCCGCCTACCGAGTCACCAGCCTGGACACCGGTTGCGATGATGGTGATGGCGACAGCGATAGAAATGGAGACAAAGTCGATGTAACCAAGGATAGCAACCTCTGCGAATGAGGGGGGGATGGCGACGATGAGCAGGATGATGGCAGAGACGACACCAAAGACGACAGAGCATGCTCCATTGTTGGTGAGGTTGAGGAAGGCGATTGTTCCAGTGAGACAGTGAGACCCGACGAGGAAGATGAGCTGAAGAGCAAACATGACGCCAACCAGCTATTCAAGTCAGTATACATCAATCGAGGATTCGGGAGTACTAACCTCGTAGCCAAACTTGCCAAACATGAGTCTACCAGCATCGGCGTAGTGAGAAACCTCGGGAAAAGCAAGCTTGACCTGACCAACGACGTGCGATGTGTAGATGGCGACGAAACCAAGACCGACGGTGAGAATAACACCAGCGACCATGCCGAGGGTGGCAAATGCGGAGGGCAGAGACAGACAGCCGAGGGCGATGGCCTCGACGATGAGTACAACTGTCAGTCGCTTCCAGCCGAGACGGTGGAAGTGTGCGTTGCCCTCGGCGGCCTTTTGCTTCTCCATGTCGTTGATCTCGGCGACTTCGCCGGTTCGTGTGTCAAACATGTCTGGTACTGATTCTCGACGGCTCTTTTTGGAGTCTGTTGGAGCCGTTGGGGCTGTGTGTATTTGGTCCATGGTGTGTATGAATGTAGGTGATGTAAGTATATGTACAAGTGTAGTAGTGATGTAAGAATATGTGTATGTGTATGAGTATAAGTATGAGTATGAGTATAAGTACAAGTGTTGATATCTACTCAGATGAGGATAGAGAGTATGAGGAGAGGCAGAGTGAGGACTGACAAGAGGGAACACGCCTATTATAAAGACAGATAAGCAGACACCGAGAATGAGGCCGATCTCTGTAGTAGTCTACCAGTGGGTCGAGATAGTCCCACCATTGTTCGGAGGCGACCTACGAATCTGAACCATAAACCCTCGCTCGAACCCTGTTTCTCTTACATGTCGAATTCCCTCACCAGAACCTAATACCCCAGACCCCAGACTCCCTCAAAACAAGCCTGTCTGCCCGTCCTCTCATCCCTCCCAGAAGCTCTCGCGGTGCCGAAACTCCGTGTCATGAGGCTCGAGCTCGTGTGCAGTCTGCAATGTCGCGCCTACAGTGGATCACCAAAACCTTTCGATTACCTAAAGTGGATCGCAACAGAGCCTCTTGCTTGGCTGCAGCCATGTTTGCATTAGTCAATAAAACTCTCCGTCCCTCTACGTATTACCAATTTTTACAATCATCGCTGCTGTGGACTCTCTCTCTCTCTCTCTCCCCCAGAGATTTACTCCGCAAAGGGGAGAGATTAGGTTGAGGAGAGAATGTGGTTCTTTTACGTACGAAGAATTGTTCAGAATGCGGAGCAGCCGGTAGAAACACAAACACTGAAGTAGCATTTCAATCGGGCGTCGCGGGCGGGAATAGGCGCGGGCTTGTCACCCGGCATTTCTCTGCCAAGTCGGATCCGTGGCTGCTTTATCGCACGAGTGTCATACATACATACATGCCCGCATCCGAAAGATTCTGCAAAAAAGGGCTTGGCTTGGCCCTGGAAGTGCGCGGGAAAAAATCTGCCGCCCGTCGAAATGTTCTCGAAGGTGTACTAGTCAGGGGTAGCGATTGGAGTCTGTATGGGGAATGATAAAAGCGTGCAGGGGGGAGGGCGCCAAGCATTGACCACTGAGTCTTTTTTTCTTTCGTGGCCTCGAGATAGCGCATGTCGATGTGATTTGAAGGAGCTTGATGCATGGCAAGTGTATGGTACGATACCAGGTGGGATATTCTGGCTCGAGCGTGAGGTTTCGGGGCAGAGGTTCGGGGCACTGAGGCATTTGGTGATCGAGGCGCGGTTAAGTCACTTGACTGGCCTTGGGGCGTGATCTAGCCGCTAACACGATGAACACGCGCTGTAATGCCTGATAAAAATAGGCGACTATACTGACCATCACGCTGTCAGTCAGTTACCTCACCCACTGTCATTCACTGTCCTTCGCCTGCAACGACTTCATCTCCGCGAAACACTGGCTTCGGTATTCGGGGTTCACAGTGATCAGTGCATACGCATCGCCTATCTAACAGGCCTATCTTGATAAACTCCATGTCTACCAGATTAAAATCCGTCATTGAAACAGAACCCATTGGTCATGGCGGACCGCATTGGCCGACAGAGTATTTTCTCTCGTAATGCTGTGGAGTTGCCGGTCCACTGAAACCAGCGATCTGTGATGTGATTCCTATTCCTAATGGAATCCCCGAGTCAAGGCATCCGTAAACGGCCGACCCCGAGTGCACGGCGACTGAGGAGTATCGTGAGAGAGTTCTAGACTTGGAGATGGTGTTTATTTGTACGTGAGAGATTGGGGTTTTGGAGAAGATGGAGGCAGACGGGCTAGAGAGGCTAGAGAGGATATTCCGTAGGGGCCGGCAGTTAACGGGAGAAATTGGGCTAAAAAGTTAGTTTGTGCAGGGTTGACTAGAATAGTAATAAGAATGTCGATCACCTGACTCTGACGTGGGAGAGTATAGGGTAATTCAGTCTGTTTACTTGTGTTGTCAGGTTGTAGACAGTCGCGTTGTGGACGGGGTAATTCTCTCGAGTCTGACCTTGGTGTTCCCTCCGGGGGCTCCTAGCGGAGGGCTGTTCCTCGCTGCGCTCGAGTGAAATTGTTATGCATGGAATACGTCTTACTTAATTATCGAGCTGGCCTCAAACACGGACAAAGTGCTGGCTTATAAAAGGCATGACGTTGACGTCTCGTTGGTGCTGACTTGGTCATATTATCATCCTACCCTACGTTCCAGAACACAAGCTGGAGGTTGAAGCTGTGTTCAGTAGCGTCTCTGCCAGCTCAACAGCTTTTAAGTCCGGGATAAACCCCCTAACAATTTTGTCATTCCCGCTGATGTAAGATCCAACGGCCGCTATCGGCAGCGACGGCTTCAATGCGGCTCATCTGCAGTGAACGGGGGCTTCCCCAAAGAGATTTTGGCAGCAGTCTGACCGGCTTTGTCCAATTGCGTGTTGCTAGTGTCATCTAATTGGTTACATCGCTGTGATCGCACTCACGGTTAATTGCGACGCGACTCCTCAACTGCCAGCGACGTGCTACATGCATCCTCCACGCTTACAAGGAATCATGACTTCAACTAGTCATCCGCACCCGACAGTCTGACCCCAGACCATTGAGATGGTCTGCATCAATCTTGGCGGCATGCAGACTGTGGACACGGCACATCCCAAGCTTTCAGCTACACAGTGGATCTGGGGAACCTGGGGCAACAATCATGACAAACAATTACTATTAATAAATCTAACTCTATCGGATAATGCCCGCCTGGATATCTTTTCATCTCTCGTCAAACTGGAGCATCCCGAAAAACGCCAAACTAGCCAGCCCAAAGCAACACTAACGAAGGTTTCCTAGACATCGGGTGTTCCCATCACCACTTGCACTGGAACTGTCAGGTCCATCTTGACATCGCCCTCCAACACAACCTTGACCGTGTATGCTCGTGAAATAATGCACGAGTGAAATGTTGGCACAAACATCTTGTCGGCTGGAGGCAGCTTGAAGGGAATCTCGACTGTGGCTGTGTGAAAGACAGGTGAATCCTTGGTACTTGCCATGTCGACATTCTGCGTCCATTGGACCTTGGGAGAGGCCTTTGGGAGGGATACTGAGAATGGATAGCCAAAGTTTGCAATTGAAGATCCCTGTGTTGGTAGGTTCATCATCGGGTGATCGCGGAACCAAGTATGAGACTGAATCTTGAGAGATGCAGACGTGAATTGCGGGGGGATCACATCAGCAGCAGAAGGTTCAAACGTAAAGCTGATGGGAATCGAAGAGCCGCTAGCTTCGTAGCCCTCTTTGGTGAGATGGATAGCAGCTGGTTGAGCCGCCACTGCAGAGATTCTGCCCAGTGAAGCAGAAAAGATGTTCTTCTTGACCTTCTTGGACCTCTCAATCTTGTATAAATCGTCTCGTTCGGTGATGTTCAGAGGAGGTTCTTCGAAGGATGTCGGCATGACGTTGATGGTATGGGAGTTGCCGAGAGTAATGTTGAAACCCTGCTTAGCTCGTGTGAGAACATATGCTTTGATGCTATATGTCACTCGCGCCATATCAGGCGCCATGTCGTCCTTTTCCCAGCCGCCGAGCGTTGGAGGCAGTGCCATGTGGCGTTCCCAGACATCTTCGGAGGTGGTCTTGTGAGTGCATGCTTTGGAGGAGAGATGAGCTGGGATGTTGAAGATGAAGGGGAATGTATATGTGACGCCAGCTTCAAGGACATCGTTAGGATACTCGTCGATCGGCATCTCGAGGCGAAGGAATCGATGAGACGTCATGTGCGTCATGTCAGGACCATCCCTCCGCGTCTCGCTAAGCCCATCGAGAGAAACGTCGATTCGATCGTAGCGAGTGTTCCTGGCAGGTGTGATGTTGACGACGCCAGAGACTTCAGAGTTGGTGGTGTACACCTTTGAGTTGAAGTGGCCATTGATGAGGATCTGAACTTCTGGCTTCTTTGTCATTTTCCCCTTCAGAGTCGATGCCAGTGCATATGCTGAGCCCCAAGGATGAATGCTTCCGTTTCGATGGATGCCGAGATGTTCATAGTCTGGGGGAGAGGCAGGCAGTTTTGTGACCTGGACGTCAACAAACGAGGGAAGCTTGGCTGCCATTGTAGCTGATGGAGTTTCAGAGTCTCAAGCAAAGTCAAGTGAAGCTGAGTGATGAAGATTATTTGACCAAAATCCAACTCAGCTGACCCCCCCCCCCCCAGGGATTTATATCTGTGTCTCTGCTCCTCTGCGCCCTGTTGTGACTGACCCATTGACTGATCCATCCATCCATACCATCCCTAGCTTGTTGACATGTTGTATGTAGGGCGCATGGAGAAAAACAAGGTGACATCCGATCCGACCCCCGGCCTGGAAATAGATCATGGCGTAGTCATTTTTTAAGCGGAATTCAAGCCGCGTAGAGCTAAGCTTATTTTTTTCGTCATTTCGAGGACGTGCTTACACCCGTTTATCCGATTGATAAGTTTTGTAGACATGTCAATCTTGGGCATCAGATTTGGAGATTTGGAGATGGACCCACTGGAGATGTTCTGTAGATGTCCACTGGGGATTTACGGCGGGGTCTTGTACGTAAAAATCGAGTGATGACAAGTTTTCCATGACATTTCCCAGTCTCTGTTTCTACTCTGCTCGCTCTGTTCCTGTGAAATTGTTCTGTTACTGTCTAGCTTGTCTGTGTCTCATTAACTTTGCACTTGTTTCTCATCTTACATTTGTCAGATTCATCATCTATACCCCCGTCTTACGGCTGAATCCGACGTCGGCAGAAATAGCACGCCTTGATAATTCGAGTCACAGCTGGCAAAAAAAGCCACCAGATTTACGCGAGGCCAGACTATTTTCCTCGGGTGACCGCCTCCGAGACCATCACGGTAAATTTCGACGGCATTCTCCATTATTAATCAACCACCTTGGCATGTCGACCGCGCCCTGTGAAAGAGTCACTGGCAAGACAACGTGTGTAACGCCCTTCGTGTCAATGTATGAGAAAAGGAATGGCGCGATATGAGAGTGTTGGTTTGTAAGCAACAATTAAATGGCGGAATCAATTCAAGAGCAACATGTAAAATGGCGACATCAGTTCGATAGCAACAATTAATAATGCACGTTGTGCACGAGCCTCGATGAACCTAAGATGGCCCGATGAATTTTAACAGTCATGCACGTGCAATAAACAAATTTTTATCTTATCTCTTATCTTATCTGCCGAAAAATTCCAAAGTTAGCTAAACATCCTCCGGCTGGAAAGCAACCAAATACAGGTGGGCACGGTGGAAGCTGTAGTTTTTAGCATTCACTACTTTGCTCTTCTCAAACCAAGACTATCTGACGTACAGATTTCTCACTCTTGACCGAATACATAATCTGACCATCGCAAATACCAACTCTTTCATATACATAAGTCACGTCAGGCGTGTCTCCAAACTCTGCACTTCTTGAATGCCGTCTCAAGACAAGAGAAGTTTCCGAAAAGGGCCAATTTCCATCCATACGAACAACCGGCATGCAGTAGAGCGTCTCCGATGGCGGGATGTGCAAGCCGCCAAGACTCTTGTCAGTAAAGTCATAGTCTGGTAGAAACGAAAAGCGACAGTCCTTATCCCTCAGACTGACAAGCTCTTCAGTGCTACTATTGCGTATGTATTCATCTCGCAAGGTGTAATCGTTGGTTCTGAAACTGGGATCGTCGGGGTATAATACCGCAACCTCTTCGATGTGGACGGCGCGAAGAGCGATATGACCCTTGGCAACCTCGCCTGCTCTGTCGATGCTGCCAAGTTCAACTTGGGCATCGTCAACCGTAACTAGATAGTCGGAGCCAAAATAGATGTTTTGCCAGTGCACTGTGAAGTCACAGCACATCCACGACCAGGTTGGCGGCCCTCTTGCCACCACAGGCTTTCTGAATCTGCATCGTCGGACAGGGCCGCTTGGAGGGCCGTCTACTGCTCTCCACAGTAGGGCCTCTGGCAGCATGCTCTTCCAAATTCCTGCCAGGTACACGTCATCCTTCATTTCAGCGCTGCCCCTTGTCTGGAAAGCTTTGGCCATTCCAGATAGTGCGGGCAGGCGATCTTTCTCGAATGTGAGTCCAAGCCGAGAGTATCGGTGGACCAGATGTGCCCAATTCCTCATGCCGTGCTTATAGAAGAGATCTCCCTTGACTGCGCCGGGATAGTCAGCGGTCTTTGGGATGTGGGTGAAGAAATACTTGGTGGCAAAGTTGTTCTTTGTCGTCTCGCCACATTCGCACTGCGCGTCCTGGTTGCACAGCCATGTGAGCTCGTTGCTGTTGAAGAGGACTGCACGCGGTGAGAGATGGAGACCCAACCTCTCTGATACAGCGGTTCTTTGACAGTGGGCAGCTGACGATACTCGTACCAAGGGAAGTCGGGGAACAGGTTGAAATTGAAGGTCAGATCATGGCCAACCAGGCGCTGCCGCTGAATGCGCATGGCTCTCATTTGGCCACGGCCGTCCTTCACGGCAACCTTTTCCACCATCGAGAACGGTTCGGGATCGTAGCGATTGGAGTAAAGGCCGCCATTGCCGTCTTTCGCATGGCCGGCGAACAATCCGATGAAAGCGTTTGCGTATATGTCCGCCATGTGGGTGGACTCCTCTAACCAATCTTGAGTATCATCTTGAACGATGCACAAACAGTCAATCCAGATATACTGGATTCCGAGTCTCCTGCACACATCCGCAGCGTCTTTGAAGGTCAATGAGAGGTCACCCAGGGCAATGCCGTCACGAGTAAAACTGCTAGCGGTACTCTTGAGAAGCTTGGTGCTGGCTGAGCTCGAGGCTCCCCAGCAGTGACTCAGCGTTGCGTACTTTTCTTCAAGGATGTTGGTTCGAAGAATGAGCTTGTCGTTGCTTATCTCGAGAAGACGCTTTGGTGGTTTCAGGTCCGTGGAATTCCGGCAATTATGCGCGGTTACACATTCGTGCAAGCGCTCGTTAATCCACATAAAGCACTTATCAGACTTTGAGGAAACAGGGATGTCAATATTGGGTGCCAACTCTGACTTGGCGCTTGGAGTGCCTTCGAGAGTCACCCGGTAGACGTGCATATCGATATCAGGGAGGTATTTCCCATGAAAAGAATCATCTGGAACATGCTGTGAGAATATCCCAAGGCCTCTTTGATCGTTGTAGTAGATATAGTCCTTCTTGTTTCCCTTTGCCTCAAAGAATTGGAGGAGGGCAACGCAATGCCAGCAACCCGCGTCTGCGCCGACTATAAAAGTCTCGACTGGTCTAGCGACTGCATAAGGAAACTTGTGGGATCGGTTCTCATCCTGAGAAATGTCAAAATAGGAGCCACAGTATTTACAGGCCTCACCCATGCTGGTGTTTGTGGAGAGGTCGAGTATCTTTTGCTAGGGATTCTATTCTCACGAGCTTGATATGAAGTCGGCCTTGCGGGCAACCGATTCGTAGGGCTGTTTTGTCCAATCAGGTAAGGTACTTTGGCCTAGGCCCAACCAACGCAAGTCCAAAACCCAGCCAGATTTGCCATTTTGGTGGTTGATTGGAGTTCAAACGCCTACGAATAGTTCTTACGATAGACAATGCGATGGCGACAAAGATGGCCCGGACTTCGTGACCAAGCTATATTTCGTGGCTTCGGATTTGAAGGGATAGCCCGTTAAATCTAATGATGTGTACTTCTTATTATCACAGGTGGCCATATTATTATGTATGTCCAGCTGATGAGTTTATGCAGGTCTTCACGTGCGATGACAAAATGCTTATCTTATCTTATCTCTTATCTTTCCAAAAATTCCAGTTTGCCCCGCGATCAACACCACAGAAATTATCGCCAATACAAATCCCCAAACACTGGGTAACCATCATCATGTCTTCAGACGCAGCGGCTCACAAGCCTATCCACAGCCTTGTACTTGATACAGGCCCTCTCATCAAAAACGACCCCCCCGCGAATACCCTCCGCGCGAAAGCTGAGCAACTCTACACCCTCCCCTGCATTATTTCCGAAATCCGAGATGCCGCCACACGAGCACGAGTAGAGACGACGCTTCTACCCTTCATCACCCTGCGATCGCCCAACCCCGAGAGCGTAAAAGTCATTCGAGACTTTGCGAGAAGAACTGGAGATTTAGCTGTCCTGAGCAAGCCTGATATTGATGTCCTGGCGCTTGGGTATGAGCTTGAGTGTGAGCGAAATGGAGGAGATTGGAGATTGAGAAAGACGCCTGGTCAGAAGGGTTTGAATGGAAAGCCAAACAAGCCTGCTGAGGGCGAGAAGACTGAGGTCGAGACCGAGAAGGTCGAGGAGACTCTGGAGAAGGCTGTTGACAGCCTGACCATCGAGAACCCTGTTGAGCAGGCTACGGTCGGCGAGTCCAGTCAGTCAGAGGCAAAAGACACTGTCGCAGAGACTGTCCCTGAGCCAGAGTCCAAGGATGAGCCAGTCACAGAGGTTATAGAGAGTACAACAGACGCGATTGAAGAGACCGCCGCCTCAGAGACTGCACAGCCTGGCGAAAAAGCCGACGAAACAATTGAAGCCGTTGAGGAAGCATCCGACGGCGACGCCTCCGACGATGAAGGCGGCTGGATCACGCCCTCCAACCTCAAGAAGCACCAAGCAGCAGACACAGGAGCGACACCCTCAGCGCCAGTCCAAAAGACCCTCCAAGCCGCAGTCCTCACATCCGACTACGCCATGCAAAACGTCGCTCTCCGAATGAACCTCAACCTCGTCGCACCATCCCTCGCACGAATCACACATCTCAAGAACTGGGTTCTACGCTGCCACGGCTGCTTCAAGATCACCAAAGAAATGAGCAAGCAATTCTGCCCTTCGTGCGGCCAACCTACCCTCAAAAGAGTGAGCTGCTCGACCGACGAGCACGGCAACTTCAAGATCCATCTCAAGAAGAACTTTCAGTGGAATAATCGTGGAAATGTCTACAGTGTTCCCAAACCTGTCCACGGGTCTGCGAACGGTCGTCTTCCAAAAAACGCGGGTGGCAAGAATGGCTGGGGAAATAATCTCATTCTCGCGGAGGATCAGAAGGAGTTTACGCGCGCGGGAGAGGAGCAGAGACGTCAGAGGAAGAAGGATATCATGGATCAGGATTATCTGCCTGATTTACTAACGGGGCATCGTGCAGGAGGCGGTCAAAAGATTCGCGTTGGAGCGGGACGAAATGTAAACTCGAAGAAGAAGCACTAGTAGTTGTATTGAGACTTTTAGTCTAACGCCCAAACTGAACCGTAACGCCCGTCATGTGTGATTTATTGATCCTCTAAAGACATGTCAGTCAGTAAATTTATCCAGAGTGAGCGAGAGATTGAGGGGGACGTACTCTGCTGAGTCAAGAGAAGCTCAAAGCGTCGCTTGAGAGTAACGCGCTGGCGCGACCACTTGTCATCGGGGGAGAAGCGCGCGGGGTGGGCGGACTTGGTGACTTGTCCTTGGGCGACCTTCTTGAGGGTGTAGAGGCGATTGCCTTGGGCGTCGAGGGTGTACATGAGATGCATGTTGGCGGGTTGATGTGATGTGATTGATTGTGAGGTTTTTGGTGATGCTGAGCTTTGCACTACAGAGATTGAGCAAAGAATTTTTTGACGGTGCTGGGATCACGTGTGATGCTTATCGTTATCGGTGACTGGGGACTGAGTTTGGGACAAATGTGAGCTTGGGGATGAAATGTGAATTGGGAGACAAAATTGTGACACAAGCGTGCACTGACAACAGAGTTTACTCCGCACACAGAGTTTTGTCATCCTTGGGCACTGCTACAGGCTTGGTTTAGCGTGCATGCACTAATTTTAGGTTCTGATTATCATTACAGGGCATCATTCAGGGCATCACTCAGGGCATCACTCAGGGCATTCTTCAGTGGCTGTCGCAAAAGGATCAATTCAAATTATGTTCAAAAGGGATCTCAAAGCTATCAAAGAGTGAAGCTATCTCAAGAAATGACAGATACATCATGCTAGACCGGAAAGGACAGGCTCATCCATCGCATCCAATGCCATCCAAATGAATCCAAATGAATCCAAATGAATCCAATGAGTCCAATGTCGAAATCACTTGGTAGGACTGACAGGCTCTCCAACACGAGCATTCTTAGTCCCAGCCCATCCCTCACGCTCGTAAAAACGAAAGACAAGATCGTAGTCCTCGAAGTCGTGAACAATACGATCAATGCGTCTGTATCCTCGGACAGGATCAACAAGACGCTTGGCAGCCCAATTGTTGGAGTCGTCGTCACCCATGCAGTATGGGTTCTGGGCTGCACCCTTTGCTTCAAAGAGAGTGACGCTGAAACGACCGGGCTTGAAGATGTCGACGACATGCTCAATGATCTCAGTCGTGGTGCGTCCGCTCTGACCACCAGGGACGTTGGTCTCGAATGAAGCAAAAGAGCACTGAGGCTCCGGGGTGACGTGAACTGTAAAGTAATGCTCACCCTTGCCGGCCTCGGGAGGGACGACGCCGTTGGCCGAGAAGCCGCAGGGACTGAACAGGTATGCGTCGACTCGCGCATCGGGATACTTGCTGGTTGGGTAGACGCTGGAGAGGCCGCAACTCTCCGAGACGACGGTTCCCAGTGCGTGGCCCTCAGTGGTCAGGGCCTCGATCGAGTCGAGCATGGTGTCGTCTTCGTTCGCGAAAACATCAACCTCGTCAACAGTCTCGGCAAGCCCTCCGAGGCTGTTGATGGCCTCCTTGCGTGCATCCTTGGCCTCTGCAGCCATCTTGTCGCTGGCGACCGCACTCGCGTGCGACAGATAGAACTGCTTGGCGTTTTCTGGATCCAGATCCGTCATGAGGATCTCGAGCGTCTCGTCATGGTAACTGCTCGGGAGGCCATTGAAGGACGTCCCGACGGGGATCTTGGTGCCTTCGACCTCACCGGGGGTACGGGGGGGCGTGAGGGCTTGCTGGTTGGGTGAGGTGAGGTACAGATACCAATGATCGCCGTTCATCTTGCCTACCATATAGGCACTACCTCCGTCGAACATGTCGTCGAGATACTTGACCTCCTGCTTCCAGCTGCGGTGGGGGCCTTGCTGCTTCTCGGGGAAGAGAAAGTTTTTGCGGCTGTAGAACACTCGGTATGGAGTCGCGGCAGCTTGGATGTCGTCGGCCGAGTTGGCATTGTGGAATGGGAATCCATGCTTGGCGGCAATGTGAAGCATTCGCTGGAGACCGAGAAGAAGGGTAGTGGTTCCGCAGGTCTTGAGGATGATCTTGTGAGGAAAGACAAACATGCTCGACTCGGAGAGAAGATAGGCGTCCATCATCTCACTCTCGAGAACAGACAGGACCTTGCAATTGACCATGTCAAGCATGGGGACCCAGGTATCAGCCGGGACAGCCTTGAGACCATTGACAGGAGCAGTAGGAGGCAGAGTCGTCGGGCTAGGAGCGAACCAGACCTCGAGAAGCTTCTCGGGACCTTCAAAAGCGTTGGTCGAGTCGAGGTCGGCGGCTACGTCATGGTTGATTGTGAGATGGGGAGTAGCCGAGGCGGGCGAAAAGGTGCAGTTGTACGGGACGGAGGTCATGATTGCGGCGGCGGCGGCTGTTGGCTTGGTTCAGTGTTCTTTGCCCGGTGGCAGAGTCCGCGGAGCACTAGCTGCCGCTCAAACAGACTATGCGGCGTCTGTTTGAGAGAGTAGGCCCACAGGTACGGGGGACTTGTTCAGATGCTGGCGGAGCCAGCAGCAATCGATCGATCGGGGGGTAACGCCTCGGGGACGTTAGGGGGGTCGCGAGCGGATGAAGTGGTAGAGCTGCTTTGGCGGAATTGTGGGCAGTGAGGGTTTTACTTGGGAGATGGTGAATCGGTGGATGTTGGTTGAAGGGGTGCTATCGGGGCCTGGAAAGGAAATGGTCAGTCTTGGTCTCTGTGATGCTGTGGCAGTAGCAGTTTCTGATGCTCAGACAGTAACAGTCTCTGATGCTGTGATGAGTGTTGCAACATACTTGGAAGGTCGAGAGAAGAGGAAGCGCAGAAGATCCGTCGGCCGCATAGAAGCCCAGTAAAGGAACCGAGAAAGGTCAGTGACGGTATCGAGAGAACCGTCGATTGCTTGAGAGATTAGACACGTTTATTCGACATTGAACTTGTAGCCAAGTTTGCGGTCGCGTGAGCAGTGTGAGGATGTGAGGCGATGAAGAGGGATAAAGCAGATGAGGTGAATACAGGACAGCAAAAATAAAAATAAAAACAGATGGAAATTGACAGAACAAGTGACTGATTGTTTGTTTATGCTCCTCTGTCGGTGAGAGAATTTTGGGTCGGCCTCTTGACAAGAAGTGGGAGGGGTTGGGTTGGGGTTTATTTTTTTTTTTCCCTTACAAGCAGACAAACAAATTTCTCTCTTCGCATCCCGATCCAATGTGCCAAGGTCTCAATAAGGCGGTGCTATTTCTCTCTCCCCTCTCACTCTCCCCCAGGCCAACCCGGACCAACCTACCAACCCAAAACAGAGCTGTAAGGTACAGTTTAGTGGGAGCTACGTAGCACGACTCGTCAAATCCTGCCCAATGCCAGGTCCTTGTACATGCCCGCGACCACGGGGGGAAGCACAGCGTGTCCCCGGCTTCTGGGCCGAGAACTGCAGGTTTTTTTACGAGAAAAAAAGAGAAAATTCCACCGGCGCTGAGCTTGTTTGGGCGGCGGGCTCGGTGCTTTTTACTGGGTTGGCGGGTTGGGTTTGGTGGGGCAGGGCTTGGGAGATCCTTGTAATGGCCACACGAGTTTCGTCATTGTAGCTTTCTTGGAATAGAGGCTGTGAGTCTGTACTGTAGTGCCTCTGCAGTGAGCCAATTATGGTTGCGTTCGTAAATGCATGTGCCTGAGAGTGAGTGAGTGAGTCAATGCCGATGAGACACATACACAAGACACGCACAAGACATACAGATGGTTACAGACATTTACATATATCTTGTGCTTTGTTGGTCCCTCCGGGGGCTCCTAGCGGAGGGCTCTTCCTCGCTGCGCTCGCGTGAAACGGTCATGTTGAATGCCAAGTTAAATGCCTGATGCGAGTGGATCGGATCAATTAGTTAGCCACGTTTGTCATGACCTTTTCTGTTATGTCTCCAAATACATGAAACAGTGAACAATCCCGGTACTTATCAACCAAGCTCCCCCCCTCCTCCTCCCGCTCCTCACCGTCCCTCCCCGAAATATCCTTCCCGTTCACCGTCGTACCAGACGGGTATGTCGGTCGTCTACCTTCCTCAACCAGTGAAATGAACTGCGCGTCCATAGGAACACTCCCCAGGAACGGGACATTAAACTCCTCCGCCATGCTCTTCCCTCCCCCAGACCCGAATATATCGGTGCACTCGGAGCAGTGCGGACACACGTAGCCGCTCATGTTTTCCACGACTCCCAGTACCCGGATGTTGGTCTTGGTGCAGAAGTTGAGCTCTTTTCGCACGTCCGCTGTCGCTACGGCTTGGGGTGTTGTCACCACCACTGCGCCCGCGACTTGGCCCGGCAGTGCGTCTTTTTGCAGCGTTTCGGCGAGGGATATATGTTCGTCGCTTGTTCCGGGTGGTGTGTCGATGAGCAGAAAGTCGGTCTCGTCCCAGAGTACGTCTTTGAGGAATTGTCGGATCATTGCTGTTTTCTTTGGTCCTCGCCAAACAACTGCGTCGCCTCGCCTCGGGAGGAGAAAGCCTAGACTCATCGCATGTAGAGACCCGAGGCCTTTGGATGCGTCTCCCTCATGTACTAACACGGGCGCCCATCCTCCAGGTACTTGTGTGACTTTTGACTCTTCGATTGAGAGCATGCGGGGGATTGAAGGGCCGGTTAAATCGACGTCGAGAATGCCGACTGAGTGGCCCGCTGAAGCGAGCGACAGTGCTAATTGTGTTGTGACTGATGACTTGCCTACTCCTCCTTTGCCTGAGAGGACCTGTTTGGTGAGTCAAGGCTTGAAGCGAGCGGCGTAGGGTAGCATACCAGGATGATGTGTTTGACCTTTGTGAGGCCCATCCCGAGGATGTAAATGATGTGAGTTATGTGGATGAATGTGTAGGATAGGTCGTATGGTATCGCAGAGAAGATATCGCTGGTAAATGAATGTTGCGCGTGGTCACGAAATAAAGCGTTTGTTGTAAATCTTCACATTGATCGCTCTGATTTGAAAGCTAATTATTTACTAAGCCGATCAAAGCATTGGCCGAACCGGCGATGAGGGGCATTGACCCGGCTATCGATAAGAAACCTCCGTCATCGGTCAAACTCAAATTTTAGAACAGAATCATCAAAAATCATCGTTGACATCACAGATCTCGATGACACAGTCTATGCACATGCATATCTACGCACACCTTATGCAGCAAGTTATGCAACAAGTTATGAAAGCACAAACCATTTATTATCTTATCGCTAGGGTATCTTATCTCCAGTATCATGAAGCCACTTTTCCGACCATGACACCAATCCATGCCCATCCCATCCTTCCCATTCCTCCTTTTCCGTTACTGTCTACCGCCATTATCTATAGCAAACTCCAAGCAAACCCAAGCAACCCAAACACATAATCCCAAGAATAATGCCTGCTAGTTCAGGCGACAACAACGCATAAAGTCAGAGCGCATCTCCCTTGTCTTGGCGTGCTTTGACGCTCAAAATTCTTATCTCGTCCGGCCCCTGTCGGCCGTTGTTGGATGCCTCATCAGCTAGCAAGGTGCGAAACGCAATGTCTCAGTTACCCTTGCGAAAAGCCGGTGAAGCTGATGGCGGTAACTGTGCGGGAGAGTCCATCAGAAACTGAACACTCTCGCGTTTGCACATGACGATAGGCTTCTTCTGTGCACAGTATCCCAAGAGTTCAGCGTGCTCGGGTAAGTTTTCGGGAACAGCATCTGTGTATCGGATGATGGGGCCACCGTCAAATGTAAGCCCGATCACTTGTGCTTTGTACTCAATGTCTTCTTCTTCATCAGGGTTGGCCGCAATTGTGTTACTGTTTTGTGTCAGTCCAAAGTTGAAACATCTGAGCAACGATAGTGGTACTCACGCTTGACTCATTGGAGGCCCAAATTCAAAGTCCTTCTTCTGGCGACGGCTTCGGATTCGCTTCTTGGTGCAGTCGTGGAATAGATGAAGAAATCCGGCAATCACAAGAACGGGTGTACCTAATGCAAGTGCCCATGGTCTGAACCGTCAGCCGAGTGTAACATGAGACGAGTGAATGATAGACGAGACTTACGGATGCTGTCTTCCACGGAGGGTATGTGCCATTGCTAGAATGATACCAATCATGGCAATCAACGAACCAACTTGGATCATGGTCCACGTGGACCAATAAAGTGAGATGAGGTCTTCACCGTCACAAAACTGAAGCGCTAGAATGGAGTACGCTTCCATGACGACGATGACTGTTGAGACAGAAACACATCCAAGACACATGGCGACAGACTGCCGTATTCGTTTCGTTCGGGCTTTGGGATTATGAGCAAGCTTCTCAATAGCTGCTTGGCCACTATTCCTGTTAGATCAAATCATTCATCACAGGGTCATCAAACTCACCGGATATATGTCCACGAAGCAACAAACAAGACCAACAAGTTGGACACAAACATGGTCCAGTAGATAATCTTGAACTGCCATCGCACCATATGAGAAGCAAAGTGAGCATACTTCACACACAGCTCAGGGTCCGGGTCTTGTCGTCGAAATAATGAAGACATTTTGTCTGTAGAGATGAAATAATAAAAATCTTATGAAAACCGGAGGAGGGAGACATCCTTATACTTGTGCACAGCCCTGAATCACTCCAAGCCATGACTCTGTGATATGGAGTACAGACCCGCTATCTCTGAATCTCTCCAGACGTGACGCGCAATTCCCTTCTTGGTGTTCCTTGCCAAGCTATCCCAAGAGCGGCGATCCCTTGTTGAGCCTCTGTCAGTGAGATCCCGTCTTGGCCTGAATAGGAGAAGTTGGGAAACATTCGGGCTTAGACACGAGGTGAGACGGTGTCTCTGATTGGCCCGTTTGCATCTTGGTTTGCTTGCAGTCGAGATCGGGCACCTATCTACAAGGTACTCCCTGCTGAGCCTAGCTTGCGACATCTTCTTTTTTGCTTGTTTGTGATATGGCGCTGGCTTGTCGCCAAGCTCGAGGCGATATTACAACGGGTCATTGAGGCTGTGAGTGCGCTTATTGAGTGGATCTCTCGTCCCGTGCCAAGCCGGGGCTTGTCCCCCGTCATGACTCCGGAGCCGTAATCTTGAGGGGGAGGCCCTTCGGAAGGTTGTCTGTGTCCTAGTCTGGGGTTTTTTAGATCCCTGCCATATAACAGCCTGATAACAACCCAACCGTTCGGTTGAGCCTAGTAATTAAACTATTCATCACCCTTGCGTATATTCCTTTTTTGCAAATTTTTCACATGTCAAGGAGGAATTGTCTGTGAAACATTGTGTAATCTTTGTCATGTTTTGTGTCACACCCATTTCCTTGATTTAATCTGGCCAAGTGAGCCCTTCCCGCCCGCAGAGTGTGGATCACGGCACTTGACCGCCACAGGGGAATCTACCTTTCAGCTATCCAGATCTAGCCTTGGAATTACATTCCGTGAGTGGTTAGCTGGATGATCGACACTTTGATCTACACCCTTCTCTCTCTTGAGCCTCCTCACTCGGCTCACAACTTGGCACCCATTCTGTCCATATCTTGGCACGTCATTTATCTCATCGTCAGTCACCGCATCTTGCAATCGCAGTTATCGCCAAGCGTTCAACGGATATCCAGGCTACCTACATGTACAACGTGCCGCGTAATCGGAGTCCGAAATGGAAACATGAGGCTTCCTGCAGTTTCATGTCCGCGTGGATAATAAGCGTAAAACCAACCTTATCAATTGTGTAACTAACGGTTGGTGATACGGTATGTGAATTTGGGCTTGGCTTGCTTATCAGGATCGTCGTCGCTGTGACGAGTCAGCAATGTCGATCGTTTTTAGTGACCGTGGCTGAGTGGGAGGACTGCTTGACTCATTGACGCGTATGAGACATTGATAAAGACAATGCTTAAGCTTATCTGGTATCGACGCACGTCATTGTATCAAAAGTTCCGATCCGCGATGGTTACAGATCTATTGTGGAGGTTAGCACGATTTGCGTGGAGGCTAGCTGCGTGAAGCCTACAGCCTAATCTACGGAGGGTTACAAGCCGCAGTGATGCCGTATGATTACACAAACTCGGCGCAGCTTTAGAATTCGCGTATCTGTAACGATAAGCAGCATCTCGACGGACACAATGCGCGAGCCAGCGTCACCGTCGTCCGCAGGGATTGCTGAATTGGGAAACATGTCCAGATCTGGATGTAACCAATTCGCGATTGGCCAACCTTGTTCTAAGCTTAAATCAGGGAAACATCGAGGAAGGAGCACCTGCCAAGAGCGTATCCGCGGGTACTCAACTGAACCATGATCTTCACTGTTTGATGGATGAAGCAATTTGAGGGTCCGGCGTGGCTTGGCTGTGGGGATAGAGCTGGAATACCCCAGTGATCTGCCAACAAGGTTGGGGAAGTCATTTGTGTGATTCAAAGAGATTGAGCCAAGGAATACTGACACAAGACCTTTACTAAGAGACATTGTTGAGTGGTTGACAAGACTGATTGATCGGATTACTGTCTGAATGTCGGATATGGGCTCGGAAATACGATTGGTGCCGATTGCTTACTACAAGATATCTCACTTTGGATTTTCAGATTCACGCCTCCGACGGCACTCAATCGGCAGTCGCATCGATAACGACGCTCCGAGCGCCATTGCCGGAAGCGTGATTTGAGAATTGAGTTTGCCCTGCCGTTGGGGTTTCGGAGGCATCACTATCCGGAAGCTTGTTTGGGAATTGCCGTTCCATCCCGCTCCGACGACGAAAATGACGTTGGCGAAGACTTCAGTGATCTACACATAATTGGCAGCGACGGGTGAATCGAAACAGTGAGATTGGACCCATAGAGCTCGTATATCTGCCACTCACGCGACTGTCGCAACGGAGATGATCTGCAACCTGTTTCTGCTTCGAAAAACCCCCGAAACCCTAGATTTAGCACCGACAGAAACCTAGATTGCGGACATTTTCAAGTCCGGTAGATTAGCACTGATGATGACGAACAGTTTCAAAACTGTTGAGACGTTGAATGATGTCAACGGCAAGGGCTGAGTTTTGTGGCTGAAGCTTATCCATAACATCTAGGTTAATCAACACAAACTAGAAGTTGGGAGTGATGACTGCACATTTGAGGAACAGAACTGATCCCTAGGATTGGGGTAATATCGATAACAGGATTCTCTGCCGATTTGTGCATAATTCCTGGAGTCCGAAGATGTTCGAATGCTGACATTATCGTGCAAATGCAGTTGTTGACAAATTGTTGGCTATCTGCGCTTACCCAGGGACATTATCAACGATCACTGCCCTTCGCACGCTTATGCCGTGACTTGCATTCGAGACAATCAATGCAACTCCGAATTGTTTAGCAAACCGATTTGCCTGTTCTTATCAGTTGTATCCCTCCGGGGGCTCCTAGCGGAGGGCTCTTCCTCGCTGCGCTCGTATGTTGCACAAGAATCACTCTGCCTAGACGTCTTGCCTCCAGAAGAATCTTCAAACTCTGATGTCTAACAGAAGAAACGGATTCCGCTCAGTTCTACTTTCCTCGTTCCTCGAAATCGAGGTTTTGGGGCTCTGACAACAGAGCTTGACAGTAACATTGGAAGCAGCTCTCATTGTTTTGACACATGAGAACTTTTTTCTTATGGAATACTCATTCCTCAATACCGCGCAATCAATGGAAATTCTTGATTTCTGGATCTTGTGAAATTAGACGTCCAGCAACCTTTACTTGTCCTTGCTCATTTTGATGCTCGATCGCGGCGGCTTTGAAGCATAGAGCTAGCTACGAGCACTTGATCAAGATCAATGGAAAATGCTTTTCTGTTTTGCGCATAATCATCTTTGCCTGCAGTGAGAAACTGCTCTCAATTCTAACGCTGCGTTGTTACGGCGCCATCAACAAACTACCGTTATCACCAGCAAAGGTCAGATAGTCGAGCTGATAACAATCCAGCTGCATTTCGTATGCAAGGTCACATGCTCAAATCAGCAAGGAAATCCTTATCATTGGCTTCCAGTGCCGCTGATTCTAGAAACAATGCCGATTATTCAAGGATGACGTGTAAGCTAGAACAATTCGAGGCTGGTCGCCGGTACTTCGAGTTTCCGACGGCAATCAATTCTCCCGTTTCAAAAATCGGATGAATTTAGCTTCCGGGTGCCCTCTGATTGGCCAGATTCTCGTGCGACAGGCATTGAAACTTTGGCGGCCGACTTGACGTCGTAGCGAGTTTGATCTAGTGAGACGGGGCTGTGTTGAAACGCAATTGAAGCATGTGATGAGACGGGAGTTTTGGTATTTATATAAGGGAAAGCTCAAGGAGAGACTGTAGAATAATTGCAAACCAAAATGGAACCGATTTCAAAGACTCAGAGAACTATTCACGATGACTCCAAGTCAATGGGCAGACGCTTTGTTGACCTGGCCAAGGTATGGACCTAATCAACAGCCACGATCCTCGCTAATAGTATAGTTTCTATCATCGTTAAAAAGCGATTTAGATCTCGCAAATGTAACAGCTCCGCCATTCTTTCTAGCTCCATCTTCAGTCGTCGAGAATCCCGGCAGCTGGGCAAAGAAGCCCCTACTCTTCACAGCACCTACAAAAGAGCTCGATCCAGCGAAACGAAGCCTTTCGGTCCTGCAGTTATTCTTAGCAGGCCTTCGGAGTCAATTGTATGTTGCAGGTGCCCCAAATGTCAGCATCAAGAAACCTCTCAATGCTTTTCTTGGTGAACTCTTCATTGCTTCATGGAGCGAGGCAGACAATGATACCAAACTGGTAGTTGAGCAGGTTAGCCATCACCCACCAATCACTGCGATGCATATTTCTGCAGATGGGATACGAGCAGATGGTTATGGACGAGTTGAGATGACGTTCAATGGGAACATCAATATTCGCCAAATGGGACATGCTATTATACACCTCGACAAGTTTGACGAGGATTACCTGGTTCCTCTAACAGATGTCACTGTACGAGGTTTCCTGTCGGCCTGTCTTTACCCAGAGATCATTGGAACATACACAATCGTCTCCAGCTCTGGATATGTCTCGGAAATTGATTTTTCTGGCGCTGGCATCTTCCGGGGCAAGCGAAATTGCTTCGAGGCGAGGGTGTATCACAAAGATGAGCCCAAGAAGCATTTCTACAAGCTATCAGGAGTCTGGAGCGAGGGATGGAAGATTACCAATAGCAAAGGAAAGCTATTGGAAACATATACCGTCGATCCAGAGACATCCGCAGACATGCATATCGACCCAGTGGAGCAGCAAGATCCACGAGAGTCAAGAAGGGCATGGGGAGAAGTTATATCAGCTCTTGAGCAAGGCAATTATCGCGACGCCTCTCACGCGAAGCACGAGGTTGAAGAGGCGCAGCGGCAAAAGAGGAGAGACGAGAAGTTGCAGGGAAAGTCATGGGAGCCATTGCTGTTTCGGAGCGTACCGGGTGATGAGCATCAATCTTTTCATCGATTGGCCCAGGGGACGAAATGGAAGCTCCATGACCACGAGACAAAGGGGGTTTGGAGGCTTGATGATGAGGCTTTGCGGAGGATGCGAAAGGAAGATGGGCAGATCACGATATAATGAACGCATGTTTAGATAGGTGTACAAGTAGATATGGCTATATACTGATAATACTGATGACAATAAGTATACGGAAACGACCTGTAAAGTGGTCTCTGACTGTATGTAATATTATTAAGAGAATGAAATCAAGACCTCGACCGTTTATATACAGTTAAACTGCTTACAGTATTAAGATATATCTTTAACATATTAAAGTGCTTATTGCTAATATATTAAAGTCTAACTCTATATTTACTAAGGGTTCTATCTAGTATATTTAAATTAAAAGCTCTAATTATAAGTAATAGATATTACCAATTGCAGAAAAGAAAGCGGTGAGCGATGTAGAAGTTATAGACATTAATGATCATAAGTGGTAGAGTATGGTACCAAGTAAAACCAGTCAACAACTTCCACGTCACCACACCGGCCATAGCGCCTGTAACAATGATAGTCCATAGCCAGCAAAGAATACGCATGTTGCGATACTTATTAGACTTATGTGCTTTAGAGTCACCAGAGGCAGCCCAAAGCAGCTCGATGTTGAACACGCGATCCTTGATAGCTGTCAAGTATGCATACGACATGATCACCATGACGTGCTGCACGCTGAAGCCGTAGGAAGCTTTGGTCCATACTTTGAAAACGACAACTCCATAGAAGATAGACGGCAAAGCAAATGCAAGGTTCCACGCTTTGAACCATTCCGAGCGGAAGGCAAGGAGCAGCGTGCCGGCGATAGGTGAAAGAAAGATGTTGAGTGACACTGCTGAGTAGTAGAGGAAGCCTGGAGCATCGAGAGTTAGTGTATTCTGTGGCACGGCACGTACTCAATATCCTGCGTGGGGAACTCACCGGAAATGTAGCATAGCTTCTGCATAAAGTTGAGGTTCGAAGTCCAGAAATGAGGATTAGTGAGCAGAGTTGTACTGCCTCTGGCCCATCGCATTTGCTGCGAGAAGAACGCTCGGGGACCGGCAGGGCAAACACCAGTGGCCAGACACAACGGGATATACTTGACCTTCCAACCACGGTCAACAGCGCCGAAACTGCGAGTTGAGTTAGCTCCAGGTCAAATCAGTTCAGAACTCGATTTCTTCGTACCCTGTATGAACATCCTCGGAAAATCCAATCTCTGCAGTACCTCCTACTTCAGCCAAGGCAGCTCGACGATACATGGCATTGCTTCCAACACAGATCGAAGCGCCCCACCTGTTTCTGTTGACCTGGACGACGCGGTAGAACAATTCCTGTGTAGCTCCCGCTCCCTGCTCGACCCATGTCTGGTCGTCAGTGACTCGGAACCACTGGGGACTCTGAACAATCGCAGTCTTGTCATCGTCCAGGTGCTCAACGACAAGCTCCCTGACGAAGTCAGGCCGCGGGCAGAAGTCGGCGTCAAAGATGACAAAGTACTCGCCGTCGGTGCGCGCAAAGTTCCATCGCAAGTTGCCCGCCTTCCGCAGGCGAGGTCGATCATCGCGGACGTGGTAGATGAAGCCATATTTCTCTGCCAACTCGCGAACAGCATCTTGCGCGCTGTCATCCATGACATAAACTTTGAGCTTGGATGTAGGCCAGTCGAGGTTGATGATGTGCTTATACGTATTCTCCAAGATTTCGAGGGGCTCTGAGCAGCAAGGGAGGAAGATGTCAACGGTAGGTGCCGATTCCTCGGTGATCGGGTACGCATCAACTCTTTGAATGTGTGCCTTGTAGTCCCAGTCCTTACCGATGAGTCCGACACCGTAAGAGATGATCAGATAGATGCACATGGCACCAGCAAAGACACCATACCAGTAGAAGAAGGGCGCAGAGAGAGCAAAGAGCCACATACCGGCACCCAAAGATAGGAACGAAAAAACACCAAAGGCATAAAGCAAGATCCGGTTGGTGTGGATGTACGAAAGCTTCTCATCATCATTGGGACAAGTTGGAAGTACCAAGGGTGGCTCCTCTTTCGGACAATAGGTGTTTCGGAAACGGTTGTGGATTCGGCGGAAAAGGCCAGCCTTTGCTTTTCCGTCAGAAGATGCGACTTCTTCTGTCTTTTCTTTGATCACAACCGCAGATGGCACGGCATTGGCTTCGACGTCTGAGCCCTCAGGCTGGTATTTCTCGTTAAACTCCTGTTCTGGTAGGCTAGATGTAACAGGTTCCTGGAAAGATTAGCCATTATCTCAAGCTAGAGGAGTCTGACGTACAATTTCATCCTGCTGCCCCGTCTGGACTGTCTGATGTTGAACAGGAGGCTTAGGGGGTGGACGCCTGGCAACTGGAGGGGGTCTGGTGGGCTCTGGGACGGCGTCATCCTAGATGACGTTAGCAAAGGGTAGACAATATGAACAAGAGTCCTACTGAAGATGTGATGGAACTGCTGCTCTCCGAGTCCAAGATTATCTCTCCTGCATCAGAGTCGAATGGATCACGTGCAGAGCCGGACGGAGTGACAGGCGTCACAGCAAACTGTTCAGGCGCCAGTTGGGACACCATAGCTTCTGACCAAGAACGAGAGTGAAAGAAAGTTGAGCAAAGCGAATGTAGTCTGGAGGAAAACGAGCCAGAGATGCACGAAAATCTCAAGCCCTCTCAGGAGAAGACAAAAAGCTCTATGTATAAGTACAAGGACATCCGGTTCCAGCATGAGATTGCTCACCACATAAACCGCCCTCCGGCATACATGGATTCGCAGCTTCAGCCATGTCAAAGTTTATGGCTTTTCCTGTGGATGCGGCCGAAGAGTCTAGATTAGCAGCCAGACGGAGCTATTGGCACTGGCAAGGCCATGAGAGCCACCTGCCATGAAGATTGCGACCTGGGTCTCATCGCACGAGGCCCAACTGACGGCTTAGATCTGCAAACACACCAACTACAGTATCAAGGCAGCTGAACCAAGCCAATAGTCTATAGATAGCTAATTTAAATCGGGTTTCAATCTGGTTCTTGATGCAACTTTTCAGCTGTTATCAAAATAGTGCCAGTGGTGCAATTAGGAGTTACTATTATTGATTGGCCCCTGAAAGGACAAAGCGCTAATGGGGCCCCGGGAAGCTGGATTCTGAGGAAGTTTCCGGAGTAGCAGACAAGCGCCTAGAATTCTGCATCCAAAATAACAAAGTATTAATAGCTTCCAAGCACCAAGAGATGGCCCCGAGAATTCTCGGGTTGAGGGATCACCTTTCTGCTAAAACTCTTTCTAGTAAGGCTGAAGTCATGACTAGCCATTCATAGGGGTAGTAACCGGTGACATGCCGTGAGCGCTTCCGGGGGTGACGCGGACTCGGCGGTAATTTCCCTGTGCCTACCTTGAAGTGACAATTAATCCCGGCACAATCTTGATAATCTCTACAACGCATCCAAAGAGCCAACACACCCAAGCTACTGCCAATAGTCCAGCTTTTAGGCTCCAGCCGCTTCTAACGTTACTTCGCTCAGTCTCTGGGGCAAAAGATTAGAAAGATTACCTCTCTCAATATATTGCTAGTGTCCGTGTGTAATCAACGGATCCATCTGAGCTTGTCGAATAAAAATACACGGGAGACTCATTGGAAACGGGTACAGGGCCTCAATCCAATATGAGTAGGCAGTTACTAACATAGGATTGAGCAGGGGATTACGGAGGCGCAAGGTTAAGGAGGCTATTGAAATCTGTTGACTACAAGCTTAAATCCTTTCGAGCAGGCATCCAGGTAGTCCTTTCAGCCAGCCTCGAGCCACGTAGTTGCATCGTGCATCCCCAGTCTCTGGGGTCTGGCCGGGCCACGCAGGATTAGCAGTCTAACACACAGTTCGCTTGTCGTGCTCTATTGGAAGCGAAAAAGAGGACGGAAACTGACGGATCGTATCTAAGCCGATGACTCCAGAGTGTAGCCTTACGACCCGAAAGTGGACAAGCAAGAATGCCACTTCTGGCCATTGGAGTCGTCAGTGATACCATACCCAGGAGATGCATGCAACGCCAAGAGATCAGTCCCACCGATTAATTACCTGAAGCGAATCGGTGGGAGGTTTAGCGTGCACCGACTCTGATCGCTGCTACTTGCACCAAGCCACCAGCGCAGAGCTCAGCCCTTTGGTATCGCAGTGTGCAGCGAAAGGCTCATAGATGTGCAGGGTGCTCTGCGGAGATCTATTATGATTTTCTACTTCCGAAGGAGTAGATGGTAAGGTTCTTATCACCAACAGCAGTAGCGAACTTGAGAGTTTTCGGGATCCTGCAGATTTACGAACTTTATTCAGTAAAAAAGAAGAGCAGTTCTTTTTAAACCGATTATTGCTGAACTTTGCAGTCCCACGATGCCCTCTGTGTACAAGACAAGTTGTACCTTTTGGTGCAGAAACTGAGCGCGGTTTTTTTTTTTTTTTTTTTTTTTTTTTTCTTTTATCTTTTTTCCCAGGGTCTTTGTCGCTAATGCCCTAGATCCCTGCTTTGGCGGAATAGCGATTGGCAATTAGTGCGTCTTGAAATGCAGTACAGCCCCCAGGGGCTACAAATCCACTGTAGGAATTTTGTGGGTATACTATCGTTATTAATATGAGCATGTGACTGATTAGTTAACATTTAAGCCAATCAGAGGCAGCTATCCTTATTCCGCTGTGGGGCGAGATACAAAACTAAAGTGCGGAAATGCATATTTGTAACCCCTGCGGACTGTACAGTATGAAGCTCGAGTCATCAGCATCAGACCATTACATCGTGGACGCCCAATTCCAATAGTTAACCTTATCCAGTCAGCCCCCCTGTTTGATGAGCTGATGGAGTCGCAGCCACCGCAGTTGTGGCGGGATTTCGATAAGGAATTCTCCATTGAGATTGGACGTAAGCCACACAGTTAGCTAGGATCTTAAATGCCGACCCCTATAAAATGAAATATCGGTGTGATAAGCAAGCCACATGCCGAACAAGTGCTGTTGGATCCTCGGACGTACGGAGTGAGTGTTGAATCCATTTAATACATAAGGCCCTCATCCCCTGGCCGATAGAGTACGCCAAACCAATTTCACAGATAAGGCCATCTGCGGCTCCATTCCATGGAAGACCTGTTCATCTTCTTTTTACTTACTTAAATACTAATGCAACCTGGCCCTACTGCCACTATGCATTCCAATACGTGTTGAACTGACAAGCGAAGCGCAGCTCTTTGGTATGTGACGGCAAAGCTATCGCAGAACTCATACCTTATAAACCAAGTGAATAAATAAAGTAAAGGAATTCAATGTCTGGCGTAAATGAGCGCGCATGGGCTCCGCGTGAATAGGCGCTAGTATAGGCTGGCCGCGTCTGAGCGTTATATAATATGCAAAGCTCTTATCATGGCCAACGCAGATCCTTACAACTTCCTCTTCGTTCTGCATGTCCCGAGTGATAGCAGACAATGGTTCGCCTTGCACCCTCTCTGCCGTGGTTGAGGCGGCAGGCCATGGCTCTCATATCCACCGCCACGCTGCTCCAAAGTAGCGTTTCAGCTCTGGCGCCACGGTCAACAGAGGATGCCACTACTGTCTGCGGGAAAAAGACACTCGTCGACAAACAGCGCGATTTCGAATGTAACGTCTCTCGCTCGCGCGGCGCTTTTGATTGGTAGTACTAATGAAACATGCAGATGCTGCTAACGCATGGAACCCTACGTCGGAGGGTTTCCAATGCCTGACGGTACGTCCTTCGGCTCCTTGCATTGCCATCTTTTTCTCTGTTTCTTCAATTCCTCTCTGCTCACCACCATGATTTTCTCCTGTTTTAACTATGCTAAGCTTCTAAAAATTCTCTAACTTGTCGAGCAATAGGTCAATGAAGACGACACGAATGTGTGGTTCAACGCCCCCTGGCTGTGGGAGGGCGATAAGGACAATGTTCACTCGTACCCCCACGTCAAATTTCAGCCCTCAAAACTCCCACTACCCGTGTCAGAAATTACCTCAATGCGCCTGGCAGGGAGTTGGATGATGACAGCGGGATCCCTGGAGGCAGAAACTCCCAAGTTCAGTAGTAGCGAGTGGGACGACAACAAGTCTTCACTAGATGCGCTTGGCACCAAAGCCAATGTCGCATTCGATATGTTTTTGGACGCTGACTCAACAAACTCGACCGACTCGGTCTTGGCCGGTATTGAGCTCATGATATGGATTGGCAGTGTTGGCGACCCTTGGCCACTCAAAACTAAGACGCTGGGCACCCAGAAACTCGGCGACAGAGAGTTGTAAGTGATTTCTTGTGTCCCCTCTTACATGCCGGTATGGAGTTTGTTCATTTGCTAACAATAAATACTTAGTACTCTCTACTACGGCAAAAATCAGCGACACAATCATGTCTTCACCTGGGTACCGGATAAAGATGTAGGCGATATAACGGAGTTCGACGAAGATGTTTCGCCACTTCTTGAATATGTCTGGCGCAACGGCCTGATCGCAAACTCGACATACTTGGGCATAGTTGAGTTCGGGTCGGAGACCTGGCAGTCATCAGCCAACGTGACCTTCTCAGCCGCAAGCTATAGCCTGACGATCAACGCCACGGGGGCTTCGTCGGGGTCTAGAATCTCTTCGCTGCCAAAAGGCTGCTGTGATCTAGATTCGAGTGGGTGGATCCCGCAGAAAGTTTGCTGTAGATGGTTGTTGGTTGCTAGTCTTGCTCTGTGGGGCATAATCTAAGCCCGGGGGAAAGCCCGATTAGTCAGTCAGAAATGGGTCAGCTAGTGTATCATACAATTTTATGCATAAAGTTTTTTTTTTATTCAGATCTCAACGTGCCCCCCTGACTTGACTTGGCAAAAAGGTGCCTAATTATCTGTCGATCCAGGGTAGCTTTATGGTTGCGTTGCTTGCTGGGGTTAGGCACTAATTGGCAAGTAACAGACAATAGGTTATAGATAATAATATAGATATTGTTTGAATTAACACCCTATAACTAGAATAAATTTAACAAGAATATATATTTATATAACCTAGAAGGTGGCCCTTAATGGCGTGCAATAGATTATCGGGAGAATGATATCAGGACCTTGACCTCCTCTTTGCGGTTGAACCGCTCGTAGTATTCAGGCGCATCCTCAATGTTGATCACCGCCGTGGTTATGAAGCTGGTATTCGCAACGCCGCTTGAGATCAGATCGATGAGCTGCGGCGCGATCCGATACGGCTGCACAATACCAGCCTGCAGCCGAAGCGACTTTGTCCAGAAACTCGTCGCCGGAAACGTAATGTCAGCGCTGAGCTGTGGATGGTCCAGAGCGGCTTGAGTCCCGGGAGTATACGCATGCACGCCAACCTGGCCTAGTCCTCCTTCAAAGCCGGTCACGTTCACCATCTGTCGAACAATGATGGAGGGTTCAAACGCGAGACTGCTGTTGAGAGCCTCCAAGCCAACACAGTCGACAGCTCGCTTTACACCAGAGGGTTCAAGCTGCTGGATCTGGGTGACTGGGTCTGATTCAGCAAAGTCGATAGGTATGGCTCCGATGAACTTGGCGACGTCGAGACGTTCTTGAACATGGTCAACTGTGTAGACGCGAGAGGCACCGCGGAGTAGAGCACGGTATGTTGCCATCAGACCAACTGGGCCTGCGCCAAAGACAGCAACTGAGTCACCTGGCTCGAAGCCAGACCAGGTGATCGCCGTCCATCCGGTGGCAAAGATGTCTCCTGTCATGAGATAGCTCTGCTCCAGAGTCTCAGTCGTCTCGTTCCGGTGGATGGGGAGGCGGAAGAGATTAGCATCGGCAGCCTTGACGATAGCATACTCAGCTTGCCACTAGTCAGCGCTGTCCCAAATTCTGCGAGGTGATTCCTACCTTGCAGTCCTGATGCACCGGGAGATTGCACTCCGCCTCCATAAGATATCGGGAAAGTAGGCTGCATTTCCAACTGTCCGTGGTGAAAGTTATCAGGGGTGACAACATAGTCTCCGACAGACACGGTAGAAACGCCGCTGCCGGTTTGCACAACATAACCAATGCCCTCGTGTCCAAGAACATAAGGGTCCTGGTCCGGGGAGAACCCTCGATAGGCAAAGAGGTCCGACCCGCATATACCAGCGGTGGTCAACTTGACGATTGCATCAGTTGGAGAGGCGAGTTTCGGGACTGCAACGTCTTGGACAGTGACGTTGTATAAGCCTGTGAGCAGGAGAGCCCGCATGGTGGCGGGAAGGGTGAGGTTGGCGGACACCATGGTGATCTAGTGGCGGTCGACTGTGAAGTGGATTGGGGAGGTTTGCTATCATGAGAGGTAAGTGGATTGTGAGGTTAGTCTATCATGAGAAGTCGGCGCCTTTATACTTTGGGAATTTCTACGTTTTGTTCATCGAGGCCGAGCTCGCATGGCATAGCATCCGCAGTGCGGGAAAGGCGGCCGAGGAATGTCCGGGAGACCCGTTCGGAATCTGCGGTATAGTATGTTCCCTATCTCCGCATGCGGATTTGCAAGTATGGTGACGCGTTTTGCGGATTGACTGGCTAAGAGTTGAGGCTGTGGCCTACTACTCACGACATCATCGTCATGCTGGGCTAACAGAGTTTTGGTGCTTAACAATTCCGTAGTAGACAGTGCGTTGAGTTATAGAATTCAATTGGAGGTTTAGTTGGAACTGACGAGTCCCAAGTGCTCAGGGGCAAATCAAACAAGATTTTGCAATCCAGGAGGCGTATAGGCATGATGGACCACCAATTAACGAAGCTTGAACTGCAGTCTTTGTGTAATACTACAATCTAACAAGGATCCTGAACATGTCTAGGTAGGATGTTGAGAGTCGGCATGCCATATTTTTCTGTTGCCTATAATAGAAGCTTCTCATTTTGGGCCAGTAATCTAGAGGTCTGACTGTCATAACGCACTGTCGATGGTTCTCCATGTATGCTCAGCAAGGCGCTCCCTTTGACTCTTACTCCAAACAGCCTTATCCTTGATTACGCTCCCATCACTATCAATGTTGCTCCAAAAATATCCATCCTTCTCTCTTGCACTAGTGACCTTGTCAAGACTCCCCAACAGACGCTCGGCACACGTCTCAGGCTTCACAGCGATTAATGGGCCAACTACACCAACAACCGCTCTCATGTAACACGGCCAGGCTCTCGTAAGACCGGTCAACACTCCGCCAGGATACACATGCGCGTAATGCCGTCTGTCACTACCCTTCTGCTCGGCAGCGTAGTGCTGGACCATAATGTCGAGCATGGTCGCAGACTGTTGCGCAGCCGTGCTCATAGAGTAGCTCGTTTTGAGGTCCAGATCGTCCCAGTTGATTCGAGCTGGAGAGCCTTCCTTGCCATTCAGGATGAACAGAACTTTGGCGTCTTGATTAAGAATGGGGGTCAGTTCCCGGACAATCAATTGCCTGCCGTAATAGTGAAGCGCCATCTTACGGTCGATTCCCTCCTTGGTCTCGTCGCGGCCGGTGAAGTTGGAGGTTCCTTGCGACATGATGAGCATGCTGATTTGGTTTCCCGTGAATGTTTGTTTGAAGTTGTCGGTCCATTGCTTGATTGCGCGCATCGAGGTAGCTTCGACTGGGGAGAACTTGATGTTTGAGGGTAGATTGGCGGGCTTGGTGCGACCGCAGACTGTGACGATGGCCTCGGGGGCTGCAGCGATGTGATGGGCCAAGGCCAGCCCGATGCCACTTATTCCACCGACGACCAAGGCTCTGGGTGCCATTTGTTTGAAGTGTTTACGCTGGTACAGATGGATGGTCGGACTGGAGCAAAGAGAAGCACAGTGCTGAGAAGTTAGATAATAAGAACATCAGCGGTATGGAGGGAATGAGAGTGCTTCACAAGTGTACTGGGCTTACAAAGTCCGCACTCTTAGTCCAGTCGAGTCGAGAATGCGGCCGCAATGGCCGCTCGCAACCAACGCTAAGACGCGGGCTCACTCCGAGCAAGCTCGGCAGGCTAATTCAACAACCATAACTTCGCTCCATCCAAATGGTCGGAAATAACCCCCGATTGGCCTGGAAAGTGACAGAATTTGTGGGCACTAACTAAGGACTCTGTAAATGCCTGTTTGTTTGACCAAGGCACCAAACCTAGTAGACGATGGGAGCTTGTCGGCGATGAGGCGTTTCTTCAGTTGCGCCCTTTTACTGGCAATCACACTGGCTGTGCGGCAATATGCTTGCTCTAATTACTGTACTTATATTGAATGAACTAAGTAATAAGCTCTCATTTCTTCAAGTCCAAGAGACAAAACTTAGACATTACCATCTATAAAGCACCTGTTATAGCCCTCTGACTCAAAACCTCAACATTCCTCGTCAAATTCTCCGCCATATTGGACTGCTCACCATCAGTGATGCACAAAATGTCCTCCGCTGCACTGTCGCACCAATCCCTAAACTCCTCCTTTCCGCGCTCAAAGTCATCGTCATTCATAGCCGCCAGCGCCTCCATCTTATTGATCCCCGGGCGGATGTACTTGTTAGACACAAGGACATACATGCTAGCCACGTCTGCAGTAGCCGAAAAGCGTCCCTGCAGTTCAAATGCATTTCTGAGTGGATTCTGCTTGCTTCTCTCCCGGATCTTGTCAACGCTGTCTCCCTTGTCCAAGGCACGTTGAATTGGGTTCAGGAAACTCTGCAAGTTCTCGTTTACAGTCGTCGTGATGACGGTTTGCACTCGGCTGAAGAATAATGCCATCTCCTCGACTTCCTTCTTTAGCTCTGTTAGGCCGCGCATAGACTCCTCGATAATCTTCATGATCTGCTCCTGTTTATTGTTAGTATGCGTGCTGAGAGTGGCGACGAGACATGCGAGTTCGATCTTCTCGGAGCATAGACGCTGAAATTCGGCATGGGTCTTTGCGAGATCATGCTTGGCTTTCGTGGGGCTGTGATGAATGATTGAGAGCTTTTCATTCTGTTTGTTGAGTTCTTCCCAGAGCTTCGAGTCATTTCCTCTGGCTTCGTCCAATTGAGCCTGCGCCACTCGTCTCTGCATCTCACGGTGCTCTACAGCCCTGGCTATGTAGGCCTGTCTTTCACTCTCGATACTTTCAGCATGTTCCTTGCGGTACCTGTTCTCTGCTGCGACCTCGCTGTCACTGGAGCCAAAGAAATATCCCCATCCTTTGGCGAATGCGCCCTTTTCTCCCGCAAAGAGTCAGCACATGATTAACCGCAGTTGTGTATGAGTTCCTACCATGACTTGGAGCTGGCCGATCTGGAACGAACTCCCGTGCGTGCCTCATATCGGACCATGCTGGTGGTTCCTCAATGGGTGGCCGATCAAGAACCACATTCAACCTTCGCTGTGCTTCTTCAACCTCTCTGCCGGCCATTTGAAGCAACTTCTGTTGCTCTTGGATGGCTCGCTTGGCATCTTCTTCCTCCCTCTCTCTAGTTTGTCTCTCTGCATCGGCCATGACAGCATCAGCTGTATTTCGATCTCGTTTCTCCTCAGTCATCGCTGAAAATCGTTAGCAATTGAAGATGGTGTGATACTGTAGGACGTACACCCCGCATCTTGCGAGTTTTTAAGAAGATGCATAATGACTTTCTCCCAATACTCAAACCTTTTTGTTATAGCTTCAGCATCAGCTTTGAAGTTCTCAGCGTTAGTTTCCAGTCGCTTCATTGCTCCCGGGAGATTGTCCTCCGCGTCTTCCAAATCGCTGAGGAGATCGATGATGTAGGCGATGGTGCCCTCGGGCGCCATCATGCTGCGAGCGACACTCTGGAGGTTGTTCATGCGTTTCTGCGCATCAAGGAAAGCAAGTCTACCGATGTCCGCACAGTGCTGTAGATTTGCACGAAAATACTCTGACCTTGACTTCCGTTAGGCATTCATATCAGTGCGGCCAGGATACTTACGGCAGCAGACCGGTGATTTTCCCAGTCTCATCCGTGATCTCCTCGTCCCTCCTAGTCTCGCAGTACCAGCGCGATATTTCATCCTGTCGATCAACGCATCAACTCTACCAAAAGCAAATCTCAGAGGCTGACCGGGTAGAGAACGACATCAAAACGCTCAAGGGTGTCGCAGAAGCCACCATCTCCAACATCAACGACGTCAACTCCGAATTGCAGGAGATAGAAGAGTGTCTGGATGAATGTAGTTCTCTCTTACAGGCCAAGTCAGTTGACTTGTCGACCTTTATTGATTGGGTCATTGCTGCGGTTGGGAGATACAGTAGAAAGTTTCGTGAAAAGGAAGTTGAGAGGCAGAGAACGCTCATGCAGAAGGTTGCTGAGGTGCTTGAGAAGATTGAACAGGAAGGCCAACTGCTATTGTCAAGCCAGAATATGGCTTTCCTAGATGTCAAGCGTTGGGACGACGTGAAAAACCCAATCGCGGAGGAACATGAGACAATTCCGGAATTGATTTATGTCAGGTAGTATTGGTATTTTGCACCAGATGAGAAATATCGATTATTGGGCTCTATCATAGAGCAAGAAGTCGTGCTTCTTGTACTGGTAACGACAATGGATACGCGGCCTCAGACGCTCCAATTTCTGTTGTAATATTACAGGAACTAAGTTCCAAGTTGTCCCTGCTGATTCAAGCTCTCAGCTACACGTCTCAACTGTAACATATTACAGGCTTTACGTCTACATGTACGGCTTCACCTGCTCCATGGTCCAGTCCCAAAACTTGCCCCCGAGCTCTGGCTCTACCAAGTCCTTTCGAACTTTCTCGATCTTGCCAAAAGGAGATACTATCACAGTCAGTATACGCTACGAAAGGCAGAGGCTTCTTACCCCATCCGCCGTTGTTCTCTTCCGAGATGGTATCACTCAGCCCCGCAAAGAGCTCAGTGTAGGCGCCATTAATGGGATCAGATGAGATCAGTTTCTGGGCACAAGTCAGCCTGAGTATCGAGGGGGATAAATTATACGTACAAACATGGCGAGTTCCATCTTGGACATATTCTGCTGAAGGTTGGTGACAAAGTTGCCGGGGTTGAGTGCCTAAACTGTCAGAAGGATCGATCGGCGGTGGTCAACTTACAAGACTGATGATGCCAGTGCCAGCGGTTCTTCGGGCAAACTCGGCCGAATGGATCACGCTGGAGGCTTTGCTGCGCGAGTACTTCATCCACGCGCCCTCCTCGCGGTGGTAATCCATATTCGTCAGATCGACCGCCGGATTCGGTGCAGCATCAGCAGCACTAGATGCGACCCAGATAACGCGGACAGAGTTGGGCGCCGACCCGGATGCCGCTGCAGCCTCGAGTGCAGGGCGAAGCAAGAGGGTGAACAAGAAATGCGCAATGTTGTTCACGCCATATTGGAGTTCGTAACCCTGCTTCGTCTTGGAGCCCTCGGGTGGGATCATAACGCCTGCGTTGTTCCACAGGACATCCAGGCGACTCTCCTTCTCTAGAAATTGGGTGGCAGCCGGTTTGATCGTAGATAGGTCATCAAGCTCAAGGTGAAGAAAGTGGAGTTCGCCGGTCGATGAGGGATGCGCCGATTTAATCTCTTGGATTACTTCCTCGGTCTTGCTTTGAGAGCGTGCAGCTAGGTAGACTTTGCCATTGTGTTGATAGAGTATATCAACGAGGAGCTTGCCTAGCCCACCTGATGCACCGGTGACGAGAAAGACCTGTATTGATCAGTGTCTGCTGGGTTGTAATTGTTGGCAGAAGACGTACCTTGCCCTTCTGATCGGGGAGATTCTTTTCTGTGAGCGTTGGTTTGTTAGGGACCACGGTGCTGCAGCGCATCCCAAAGTTGAGACTCATTTTGGTGGTGGATAGAACAGTTGGCGGTAGGTAGAATAGTTGGCGGTAGATAAAACTTGGTGTCAGGGTTGTAAAGAGCAGGGTTATCATCTGGGGAAGGCTGGTTCAAATACATTTTGGACGACAATGCATCTGTAAAGTGGCGTCCTCGATGTAGATCGTCTAACTCATTGAAGATTAAGGTTGGAGCCTCGAATGCGGCGGATTGAGCCGCTGATGACTAGCGCCGCGGAAATGCGGCCGCATGCCAGGGCAGAACATCAGGGATGGAGGCATGGATCTTTTGAGTGAAATGACCTCCATCTTCAGCTTATTTGTCTATTCTGCCTAGAAGGGAGAAAGCTAATGGGTTATTTTTACCGAGAGGCCGAGATCTGTCTCACCAAGTGGCGAGACGTTGATGGCTTCAGATCAACCAATCTTCAGCTTATTACTTCATCGTATATAGAAGTCAACACTTCGGAAACAAATTGCAGCCTCTCCAGCAGCTACACCAAGTTACTGATATTGATGACTGGAGCAGCTTTAAAGCTGTAAAGGATCTGTAATCGGAAAGCATGTAAATATATTATTGACGTATTTATTAACCAAGTGATTAACAACATATCGCACGACAGACTTTAAGACTCCATAGATCTAGTATTACAAATATGCATTAAAGCTTCTCTCCCTCGAGCTCCTTCTCAGTCCAGTCCCACAACTTGGCAGCAAGCACTTTATCGTTGGTGTGTGGCTTGCCCAATCCTGTTCGGCCGATGGGCTCATAGTACGTGCCCGAGACGACATCCTTGGACGTAGAAGCCCACAATTGGTTCAAAGTACCTGTAGGGACATCTACTCCAATGAAGAGAGTTGTGATTTTCCAGGCTATACGCATGATCCAGCTGTTGTCGCTCATGGTGTTGGCCAAGTTGGTGGTCACCAAACCGGGCTGAAGCGAGGCAGTCGTGAGCTTAGGATAGCGCTTGGCAAGCTCTTTGGCGAACAGAGCATTGGCAAGCTTGCTCTGTCCATAGCGTGTGATTGTGCCCATCTGAAGAGCCTGTCCCTTGAGAGTGTCGAACTTGATGCCCTCCGGGGGTGCATACTGGTGGGCAGATGAAGCGAGGACGGTTACTCGAACATCAGCGCCCTTGTCGGCAGTTCGGAGGAGTGTTGGGAGGAGGAGCTTGGTCAGAAGTGCATGACCCATGTGATTGGTGCCGAATTGTATCTCGTATCCATCGTCGGTTGTTCCAGGCGGCACAGACATGATGCCTCCGTTAAGCAGGAGTATATCAAGACGATCAGACTCCTGGGTGAACACCTTGGCTGCCTCGCGGATCGACTTGAAGGAAGCGAGGTCCATCTTGACGAATTTGATGGGGGCATCAGGAACCTGGGCTTTGATGTCGCTGATGGCTTCCTTGGCCTTTGCTTCGGAGCGGGCTCCTAGCCAGATCTCTTTGGGATCATGCTTGGCAAACTGGAGAATGGATTCCTTTCCAAGACCACTGTTTCCGCCAGTCACCAGGATGACTTTGTCTTTAAGTGAAGGGATGTCGGTGTCGGGGTTGAACCGGACGCTTTTGCTTCCCGCGGAGCCCATGATGGACGAATTCAGAGCGTAGAGATAGAATATTAACGAAAAGGACTCAATTTGCGTGAGGAACTTGACTTTTGTTTCTGCTTGAAAGTGTTGCGTTTAGGAACTTTGGTTGGCGTAGATGATACTTAAGTACTCTCATCTCATCTCATCATCGCGGCGACTACGGCCGCTTCACGGTATCAATTCAATACTCCGCAAAGTCCGCACTGCTGTAATTGAGTCGTAGTCAGTCGGCGCGGTGCCCTCTGATGGAGACTTGACCGTGTTGGGTATGGTGTGAGCGGCCGCAATATCCGCATCGCATGGACCAAGTGCCGCGACTAAGTTTGCCCTGGAATGCTAAGCGTTCAGATCCTTGCTGGAACTTTATTTCATTGACCATCTGCATCGGACTTATCGGGGACTGGAAAAGCGCAACAGCCAAAAGCAGCTCAGCTCAATTCGAATGCAAGGATAATATGCGACGCCACCTGAAGAAATCCCATCGTAATCTTCAGTAGAGCTGCAAAAAGGAAACTCGGAATAAAAGCATCCTGCAGGTCTATCAGGTTTATCAAGACCAGCCAGGCAACCACAAAGATTCCACCCAAAATAATGCAGAAAACTAGCCACGCCAGGAACCTTCGCTGAGAAAACCCCATCTTGGCATGCAAGCCCCAGCCAGGTTCTGAAATACGCTTCGAGAAAGGGGGAGGGTTAGTCTTTTTTGGAAGCATATCGATAATGGTTGTTTCTCCTCTACCCTTCTTTGGATCACGCAATCCAAATACTATCTGCCCTCCAGCTGCTCTCATATGAAAGTCGTGTGGCAAAGGAACGGAATGGTTGTTGAATGGAGTAGCAGGGGGAGGAAGTTCTTTCTGTATGGGGTTGACTTGGTCTTTGTTTTCCCAGATAACAAGGAACTACTAAGTTAGTGCAGTTCTTGATAGAAGGAGATTTCTCACCTGAACAAAGTCGATCGCGGTACAATGGTTCCATGAGAAGAGTCGGCGGATCCAGCCATCTGTACTGCCAATGGCCTTGTTGGCTTGACGAAAAAGTTATTCGTCATCTAGTGCCTTGGTATTCTCAATGGACGAAAGGTATATCTCTGTTGGCTCTGTAAAGTTTCTCTCAATGCACCAGTAAATACTTTTGTATTTACGAATGTTTGTACTGCCGGGGGAGCATTGACTGTCGAGACATTAGTGCCGAGAGAGGATTGAGATGGTTGTCCGAGATTGGCGTGTTGCATTGAAGAACTTGGTTTAGCAGCCTGTTGTGCATTGAGACCTTGTCGTGTAAGAAGGAGAAGAGGAACAATGTTTGTGGTCACAGGGAAGCATGTTGCTTTGTAGCGATCAAACTCATCCTGTGAAAGACCTAGAGAGAGCTCAACTCCATGCCACTAAGGAGTGTCAACTTCAACATGGCGTTTCAAAAGACAATTGACTCACTTTCCAAGTTGCTATGTGACCAACAGTACCAACTTTGGGTAGTGGTTGTTGTAATGGAGCCCAATCTATTGGCGGACCAGTCCATTCCTCAATTTTGAGTCTTAAGGTATTGAAGCGTGAGCGTGCCAAACGATCCGCTGGAACGAACTGAACTATTCTTACTCCGTCATTGTAGCTGATGTTCGGGAAGTTGCTCTATAACACATTAGCTATGAAGCACTAACAGAAGAAAAACAAACCTCTGCTAATTTCTCATAGATGTGAGCTATCGTAGGTCTCAGCGCCGATAAGGCGAGCATGTCAATGATCACGGATTGCAACATCCCGGCTCGATAATCTTCGTACGCCATCCACTCAATGAATTCGAGAACCTGAGGTTTGACTTGTTCACCATCGTCGAATCGAGTGTTATTAGACGGGTTAGAAGAGAAATTGTCCTCTGCAGTGGTTATGTAGTCGCGAAAGGCTTCTACACCAGAGTACCCTCCACATACGAGATATGCAAGCAACTCTGTGAATACGCATCCCAATTTCCATATGTCGTTAGCTTTCAATCCTGATGAAGACGGTATAGGATATTTTGCGCTTGGTTCAACGGACCCTGTCATTGGAGACGCTTCCTGAACTTCTGGAGAGTTATAAAGAAAAGCTGATTTACGGGCCCGGCTGCCTTTCTCCCACGTTCTAGCTCTAGACAGGTTAATAGATAGACTAAACTCTATAAGCTTTAAATAAATCCTTATCCTAAAAGGCTTTTTATAAATTAGTATATTTAATAATTAAATATTATAGTATATTATATAAGTAAAGTTATAAAAATAAATTATTATAATTAATAATTTAATAAATTAATTTTAAAAAGAATTAAGATTTTTTTCTTAAAAAATTATTAATATAAAAAGGCTTAAAAGAGATACTTTAAGTTTAAAAGGGCAAGCAGGAATATAAAATTTGAGTATTGTATTAATCTTATCTCGGATCTAAAGACAGAGAGTATCTCTACCAGGTAAGGATAATTTAAGCTCTTGAGACGTTTCAAGGACTTATATTCTGCCCAAAAGTGCTCTGTACTTGTGGATTTATATAGACGTTTGACAGCACACTGTAACGTTAGGTTAATCAGCTTTGAACAATGGCAGACATACCTTTCGGACGCCGCTTTTTTATTCCAGAAGATGCCTATTTAATTAAAAGTGAGTATTTACTTCGAATACCTCGGAAGTCTCACCTCTTGCAATCGGAGTTGTATATAGCGAGCCTGGTAATAATCTCCCCCACTCGTCCGTAGCGACATTTCAACAACAACCAAGGCCCGATCGACCGTTGCATGAGCCTTGGGCTCCAGCGAAAGAACAACCTGTACCATTGCATAAAACAACGGGATTTGAGTTGCATCAGGAAGATCAGGCTCCTCAGTTGTGATTCGAGACAAAGACTGTTCAGTTGAGGGTCTTTCTTTTCTATGCTTTCCGCTTCTCGCCGATTTCTGCGTGGTGATTGTAAGCTCTCAGCTCTAGGTCCCAGGGATAACCTTACTCTCTTTACCTGGTTAGAAACTGGCGCCTCCCTCATAGTGGCCTTGACAGCGTTGTTTTCCATGACAATACGCGTATATCGACTTGTCTCCATAGCCTCCTCCTTCTCCTGGAGAGTAAGATCTCGAGGAGCCAGAATCAGAAACACATCATCTTTCAAGTGCGAAGCGATCAGTTGACGCAGCGGCAAAGTACCAAGAATGACATACAGAGACTTCAAAGTCACCATCGTAAATGTGGTTGAGAATCCTGCGCAGCCTGACAATATCTACCTGATACGTGGGTAGCGTGAACGAAACCCGGTTATTGCGATTCATTGATGTAATAAGCTTGTTAAATATCGAAGTTTGATGTCTGGAGGATACTATTAGCCCCGCAAGTAAGCTTGTCTGCGTATGCCTGCATGCGGCTGAGACCTATTGCGATGGTGATCCAAGAGGGATAATAAATAGCCCGGCATCCGATGGTTGGGTGCTTGCTGACATCCGTGGCGTTTAAAGCTAAGACGCCCAGAATTGTGCTTTAACGCACCAATAATGAGGCATACAGGTACATCAGTACCTGAGTGACAGACGTCGATCTCATCAAAAAGCAGAACAGAAGCCAATGGCAACAAAACACGTGCCTAGAAAGAGAGCGCATGAGCAACAGATTCTTAGATGCTGTACTCTAAACGCGGGCAAGTAGAGGAACCTGGGCTTATTTAGAATCCGATTAAAGAGACAACTAAATTCACTACCTCAAGCACCACAATCTGACGAAACCAAAATGTTTAAATTTTATTTTAAAGAAGCTTAAGATATCTAATAGAAGAATAACACTCCTACTCTATTGAAGTATTATTTAATAAAGTATTTTAATAATAGAGTATAGCTATACTATAGAAAAGTAGTATTATTAATACTTTTATATAATATACTGCTGCCTTAGAATTCAGGGCGCTAATAGAACTGGCTGAGAATATATAACTGGTCCTTTTACGAATATAAAAACGGTAAGCGTCTAAATTCCTATTATCGGTATGTGGGAGTTCTAGTAAGCGAAACACGGGGAAGAGACGATCATTACATGAACCTCACATGGATCTCCACCTACCGAACCGCAATCTGGGGTAAATCCGACAAACCAGTCTAGACGAGTCTATTATCAAGGCAGAAGATGTTGCGCTATCTGGTAACTCGGCATGTGGAGAAAACAGCAACGACCCGGACATGTGGAGAGGTATCTCGATGCAAGCGGGTGTTGCTATTCTATACTTTCCCCGCGTTCTGCAGTTACAACTTCTGGTGGTAGAATGTGTATCGGTCGTGTGTAGTTACTGGTGAGCGATTTGTGTACTCCAGGCAAACTAGTGCAAAAATGTAACGATTTCGTGACTATATATAGGAGCATGTTCCCCAGATCCCAAGTTCAATACTCTCCAGCTTGCTTTTCAGTCTACATTTCTCATTGACTCTACATCATACGTTCAAACCATTGAATCTCGTTCAAACCTCGCTCATAGCAATTATGGCACGAAAAGCACTGACCGTGACGGCAGCTCTCGCCACTGCGATGCTTGCATCCGCAATGCCTGTGACCGGGTCAGCCAGTAGCTGTGCATCTCAGTCCTCAGACAACGGATGTACACGGGACTTTCTGGCTGGCCTCGTTGACCAGGTCCTTGGCTCTATGGTGGCAAAGGATCCTTACAGCCTTCCACTGGCAAGTACCTATAAGGCGACTGAGAACTCGCATCCCGCGGCGCTCAGCTTCATGACGTCCTGGAGGACTATCACCAAAGCAAGCTCACCTAGCATACTGGCACTCGACACTACGCAATGCGCAGCATACTTCTCACTCGATATTAGCGAAGGCTCTGATGAGACCCAGTCAGTTCTCAGAGGCCGAGCCCAGCTAGCTGATCAGCAAATTACTGAGCTGGAGCTGTTCATCAACCGCGGCCGTGGCGACCACGGCTTTTCGTTCTCTGCCGAGCAACTTCCGGCCAACAGTGCCGTCTTGATGGACCCTCCGGCTAATCGCACAAAGCCGAGCCGGGCGACTCTACAGGCTCTGAGCCAAGCACTATTTGCCAAATCGAGCGACTTCGAGGTCAGCGTCGGCGAGAGCTGTCAATTCACGGAGATAGGCTGGAAAGTGATCGACACAGGAGTCTACGGAAATGGCTCGTCAATACCGCTGGGCTGCGCTTGGCCCGACGATCACCCAACCGATGACAACGCACGCGTTGGCTTGGTTATAGATGAAGAGCTGGGCTTCGTCCTGACTAGCGGCATAGTTCCGGGCAAGGTCTATCCTTATTATGGGAATATTTCTGCTTTCATTCCAAACGATATGACTCCACCCCAGGAAGCCCAAGAGGCGTGGATAAAGGAGGTTAAGGCTCAAAGTAACATTCCGCTACTTGCCCCCACTGAAGCGACAGGAGACACTCTTGAACTACTCCAGTACTATGACGATGAACTTCAGGCTATGCAGATTAATGTATATCTGAGTGGGCCCAATGCCACATCGGTTTGGCTGTAGCGATCATCACTGGTGTGGCGCAGGATGTGAGCTTGGGACCTTGAGGATGGCATACAACTCCGGAATCATGTCTGTAAATATCCTGTAATGGGGCTGACCTGAAACTACCCATGTCTGGTTAATCCCTACCAAGTTATTCCAGATCACACGAACAAGGAATATTTGGTCGGCTATGTGTATACGAGTAAATTAAGCTTCGACTTATATACATGAAGAATAAAACCGTACATCAGTCATGTCTTTGATACGGTAGCTTGAGTGCCTAATGGTAGAATCGATTTATCGTAACTAACAGCAGTTGCTAAGACGTTGATGGGAAGATACAGAGTCTACCCAGAAGGAGAGTGGAACAACAGAAGCTTGATAAACGTTGGGCGCTGAAATTAGGCAAAATAATGAAACGCGGGCTTTTTCACGCAATACCAGAATACGATTCAATAGATAAGTGCAATTTACTAACTCATATCCAGCACACTCTGACCAAATCACAATATTCGAACGCTATCTCAAACAAGCTTGAGGTTTGCAACAGAGTAACCGCACATCTGATCAGGAGACTTGCTTCGAACTCCTCCAGGTCCAGTCCCTTCAATCTTGGACCAGTCAATCTTGAGCCAAGGCTTCTCACCAAAGTCCATAGAGTTAGGCTCCCAGTTAAGAAGGGGATTGGTCCCAGAGTCTCTCTCAACTTGAAGGGCCTGCTTCCAGGGCTGTGTCTTGGTTGGCTGGGGGCTGATGAGGTCACATTCGCCGACAGAGCTTTCGGGGGTCATGTACCCATCCTCGTGCCGTTTCTTGTCTGCATCGGTATAGCGACCGCGGGAATGTGAACGACTTCTCTCCATTGTTGTTTCTGTGAGTTGTCAGTGAGAGTCCTCAGGGGTCTCTATGGGTCAGTACTCTTTGAGATGTATTTATTGTAGCTTGTGATTGAGTGATAAATTTGAACAAAAAGTCCAGATCAAACGCGATCAACTCAGTCTTTTATCATTGAAGCAGAGCCTCAGATATCAGCATCCAATCAAGGTCGAACAAGAGATCACAGACTTGGGAAATCCGACTAACAGCTGATTGGCCACTTCAGTACATCCATTTCGCTGTGAGGGTGCTCATGTTGTCCAACCACAGTAGCGCCGCACGCCGAGATAATCAACCGGATTATCTCTGCAGTAGTCTCTGCATGGAACTGATCATGAGATCTTTTTGAGCCAATAATGAGGTTCTACCCCGCTTCAGATGAGGCTCTGTGAGGATGATCGGTTAGAATCTGGCAATCAACTCCACGAAACCACAGCCTGATTAGTGACTTGAGACTTCGGTCCCGAGATTTCTGTCAGCACGATTATAAGTTTCAGATGTAAGTCTATTGGGCGCGGATTGTGGTATCTAGAGGCACAGATAAGGGGCCTTCACGTGGGTGGCAATAGAAGCACAAAAATGGATAATTGATCACGATTCACAATCCAGACAGAACAATATCATGAAATTAATGCAACGAGTACAACATCATCCAATCACATACACCCTAAGCTCGATGCTCTCTCGTATCTCCTCCGCAACTGCAGGGTCCTCCTCAAAGAACGAAGTATGCGGCGTATCTACAGTCATCAGTACTTCCCTCAACGAGGCTCGGCACTTACACATGGCAACATCCTCAGTCCTCGCCAGAGAATCCATCGTCTTGATCAGCCAAACCTCCTCATCAGATTGGTCACTAACGTAGTACCACCTCTGATCTGGTGAGTAAGAGAAAAGGATGTTCTCACTCACAACGTGGGGGTAGACCAAATCACTTCGAGGACCGTCCGTTTCATCACATGTGCGGTAATCACAGAGCGTGAGGGGGTATTGGCGGACGGGCTTGAGGGGTTTCCAGACACTACGCTGTTAGAGGGGGTTGTACTTGGAGGGAGACTTACTTTATTATTCGGAAGCGCTGGGAGAGAATTGATGGGGCTTGGGAGCCAAAGTCGTGTTTAATCTTTGCGACTGTTCCTGAGTAGGTTTGGTCTGCACGTGAGTAGGTTATCAGATACCAAGGTACTGGGGCATACCATTGTGGGCGACCTTGCTGGGTCTACCGATGTACCCTTTCTCATCTTCAGGTGCAGAGCCTCGCGGTTGACTCTGACGGACCTACTTCGATCAGCACTGTCTAGACAAGCTGTGGAGACATACAATATGGTCAAACACACAAACTTTGACATGGCTTCCAAGAACTTCCTTCATAAACTTGACCACAGCAGGATACCCATCTTGTTGAAACAAAGGCCCGATATCAGAGAACTGGTGCTTCCAGTTTACCAATTGGAAGCCATTGTTGTCGAGCGTGAAGTCTGATTCATGACCTCTGATGTCAGAGATCTGGACCCGTGCACTTGTGTTTATAACATTTGTGTTGGCGATTTTAGTCTGGGTGAAGGGAATGTTGGAGTAGAAAGGTTTCTCGGTTGCCCATTTTGGGTCCGAGGCGTCGAAGAACTGGAGGGTTGCGGATATGGATGGCAGGGAGTTTGACCCAGGGCTTGAAGCTGCTCCAGTCATGGTAACTTGATCTCAATCACAACATAAATTACACTGAAAACTGAATAGCTTTGACGAATTTATCGTCAAGAACTTACTTCACAAAGTCAAAGTCAAGAGCCTCAGGATTGTCCCCGCACATGCAGTAAGCAGCCAGCCTGCTTGAGCCATCCACTACAACTTGAGAGTTCCCATTGGCATCATCATTTTATTCACGCATCTCTACCAAATGAGAGCACTCCTCAGAACACCACCATGAAATGAGGCCCGAAACTCGCTAGTGAAACTCGCACTGTCTTCCTCACTCTGTTGCGACAATCACTGAAGCATAGGCGGAGCCTTTCTCGGACCGAAAGTACCCTCCCATGCGTTCATGAACCGGAGAATCTTGGCTTCCTGGTCCTTGGCTGCGAGGACAGCGAGTCCGAAAGGGCGGCCGTTGAAGTCCAAGTATCCGAGGGGGACATTTCCGACGGGGTAGCCTGGAATTGTTAGTATTGCTCGTGAATTCTGGAGTAAACGTACCGCTTCCACTCGCGTACGCCTTGATAGCAGTGTCGCTTGATCCGACAATGACGTCGACACCATATTCCTTGAAGATGCGATCCAATCCATCGTCGCGCGCAACCTTTCGGAGGTGAGAGAGGTTCTTTTCGTAGTCTTCGGGGGAGACATCCGATTCTTGGGCGTCGATCAAGAGTCCTTGGTCATCGTAGCCTGGGAGGTTAGCTTGGTCATCATTTGAGATGAGGACATACCTGGAGGCATTTCGAGATCGGGATGGGCTTTGTTGAACTCGACCAGATCTTTCAGGGAATTGATCTTGGAGTTTACCGCCGACTCGAGATATTTATTAAGGTCGTGCTTGAAGTCGGCCACTGTTTCGTTAACTCTGATCATCCTGTGAAGGGGCGACTTACTCATGATGACCCCCTCACTGTCCTTCCCATCAAGCATGAAAGACTCGGAAGGGGGCGGAAGAGGAACGTCGCCGACATACTTCTTGGCCACTCCCTCCATTTTTTCATACGCAGCTTGGATCTCGGCGTGCTACAAAGTCAGCAAGCTCATGCATTTAGTGGGCTACTCACCATCTGCTTTGTCGCGCTCTCGACAGGCTTTAAGTAGTCCTCCCCAGGCCACCACTTCTTGAAGTCCACTGTCGCAATCGACAACTCATCCCAAGATCCTTCCAGTGTCGCAAACTCATCGGTCCCAGAGATGACATCGAGCAAAGCGGCGAGATCATACGGCGTCTTGGCCATTGGCCCAGCCGAGTCCATGGTATGACTGATGGGGATGATTCCAGACTGGGAAACTCGCCCGATTGACGGTTTGATCGTGTATAAAGCTGCTCGCGATGCGGGTGACACGAGGGATCCGTCTGTTTCGGTGCCGATGGAGAGGGGGGCGTAACCTGCAGAGACGGCAACTGCTGAGCCTGTGGAAGAGCCGGAGGGGTTCTGAACTGTCAGTATGGGATGGAGCGAGTCATGGGGTACTCACGCTGTGGCCGTTGTTGCTGTCTTCAGGATCGATGCCGCCGCGAACGTATGCGGATTGGCATTGGCCGCCTTTGCCGGACCAACCACTCGGGAGGTCGTTGCTTCTGAGAGGAGTGAGTCGCTGAGAGTCAGTCTGAAAGGTCAGACGTACCGGTAGTATGCCCATTCCTGACGAGCAGTCAGTCAAAATGGCCAAACTCAGAGACTGGAACACGTACACTCAGATTTGCTTTGCCAATGATGATGAGTCCAGCTTGGATGAGCTTGTCGACGAGATCGGCATTCACAGTCGGGGTCATGCCATGCAACGCCCAAGAACCGCAAGTTGTCTCCATCCCAAGATCAGGAACCGTCGCGATGTTGTCCTGGAATGTCAGCCTCTTCAGAAATTGCATACCCGGTTATACAGTCATACCTTGATCACAATAGGGATCCCATGCAAACGCCCCCGGACCTTGCCATCCTTTCGCTCCTTGTCAAGCGCCTCCGCTCTCTGCCACAGCTGATCCTTCGGCACCAAACTCAACATCGCATGAAGGTACTTGTCATGCCTCTGAATCATTTCGAGGCTCTTGTCCACCAAGTCAACACTCGTGAAATGCCCATTCGTCAATCCGGATGCGAGAGTCTTGGAGTCGGCAGTGAGGAGATCAGGCAGAGTGCGACTCTGCGAAAGAAAGGGTGCCATTTGACGGAGATTTGCCCAGGTGAACATGATGTAGAGCGTAAAAGCGAAGAGAGAAATTAAGGCGATGAAATGGATCTGATGTAGAGCCATGTTTCGCATTCTGGCAGTGGTGAGGAGAAGCCTTATAAAGGTGAATGCGACAGGCTGATGCAATTAACCGATTCCACGTGATTGTTGTGCAACATTCGCAGTGGCAGACAGTGAAATGTTCAAACCAGTTATTGTTCGAATGGACCTTTTGACATCAACGTCTCCAGATCTGCTGGGCAGTGCAGACTCATAAAAGTCTCCAAATCTTGGATTGAAATGTCTTGGGGGTCATTGCCTGAGCTCTCCAGTAATCGCTCCTGGACTGGCCTGTCACGAAAATCTGACAGATATTGATCTAAGCAGAATGACTCGGAACAGGGCTTAGAGGGAGAGTCTCCAAATGAGCTGAATGAACCAGCCTGTGCTCCTGATGACATAATGTTCTAAGCGGTCAGTTGCTCTCAGCCTCAGCGACTCTCAAACTCACAAGTTCGTTAATCTTGTACATGAATCTATGGACAGATCAATATGTCAATACACGTCAATCTCACTGAACAGACCCCAACTTTAATAACGCCCACAAAAGGGCTCATTCAAGGACACTGAGGTCTGCCGATTTCCCAATCCAGTAACATGGCCTTACATTTCTCCCATTAATATGCTTGGCTCTCGTCTCATCTTGCTCTTCTCTCATGACACTTCATCAGGCTGGACCCATGCAACAACTGATATTATCCATCTACTGAATAGTGTCACCGATTTCCCAAAAGGGAAGACATCAGGCAGCTGAAGACGATGACGAGGGTAAGCACGCCTGTTTCACATTTGCCATCTTGACGCCTGATGAATCTAACCTCGTCTATTAATTACCCCAAACTAATGCAGTCGTGGTTAAACCCTCTTCGTCACCAGGTATGATCATAGGTTCAGCCCCAATAACCTTGAACCCAAGAGACGTATACAGCTTAATCCCCATTGGACTCCCAAAAACCGTAGCGACAAATCCCTCGCGCTCTGCCTTTTCCATTCCGTATTTACAAAGAGCAGCGCCGCAACCTCTTCTGCGATAATCGCGATGCGTCGCGAGATTAACAAGGTGAAGCTGCTTGCTACCGAATTGACTGAAATGCATGTCGTACACTTCTTCTACGCGCGACGCGAAATACCGCATGTGAGGAAGATTTGCATCACGTCGTTGGTTGTCGCCCAAAACACCAGGTTTGACTGGGTTGTTAGCTAGGATGTGAAAATTGAGGCTGACATACCTGGTTTGGCACCAGTAAGACCAGAGACATCCCAGATCCCCAAGGCGACAATCTTTTGCCCAGCCTCTATGACAAGAATGTCATAGCTCTCAGGCTGTTTCAAAAACCCCTCATACTCGACCCTGGTCCACTTCCACTGATCTTCCGGGTATTCATGTCGATATGGGAATCGATAGTCTCGTTCTGGATCATCAGGAAAGACTTCAATAGCAAGTTTTGTAATGCCGTCCAGGTCATCAATCGTAGCTTGTCGCATACGGAGTTCTTGATCGAGTGTTCGCACCATGGTTGTTGTAATGTAATTCCCACTGTGGCTGGTTGATTCGTCTTTAATGGTGGTTGTCACCAAATGTTTACTGTCTGGAAAGAGTAATCGGTAGGTGAGATTGCAGATCATTGCTCCTTATGGTAGTCGGTAGAAACAACGTCTGACAAGTCACGCCAGCTCGGGATCCATGCCTGATGTGGAAATCGGTAGAGGCACTGAATATTTAGCTCCCTAGCTACCCCACAACTTTATTGCGTGGATCTTTTGTACCGATTACTGAATTAAGCAAAATGATTGAGAACGGTAGGTCCTTTTGTCTGTGTTGGTGTTTGGCTTTGCTGACTTGTGGTAGTGGACTGGTTTGAAGTGATTGACAATCTGGGGGAGGACTTGTTTGACGGTGACGACTGGCTGTCGGAGCTTTTACGCGAGGAACCCAAGGATGGCGTCAATGTTGACGTGGAACCCGTGGAGAGCTCGGCGCCCGCTGCGGAAGAGTTGACTCTGGACCCGTCACTGTTGACTCTTCCGACTTACACGAACTATCCCCGCAGTTACACTCAAACCTTTGAGCCCCATGATCTTCCAATGGATCATGTGTTTCCGAATTTGACTCTACAGCAGAGCGTCTCTACGGAGGATGAGATACGATTCACACCGAGCACCAACTCCATCCTGACTCCCTCTGGGTCAAGTGCGCATTCTCAGAGTCCTCCAAGAGCAGAAAAGTCTCAGAAGCGCAAGCCACGATTAGACCATAAACCAGATCGGTCACATGTTTTGACTGCAGATCTTGTAAGATACCTGAATCAGTGTTGTTCCCACTAACCTTTCAGGCTCCCAAAACTGAGTATAAGCATGACAAGGGCGGTAACCTTCAAGGAGTATTCACTGTGTCTGGACTGAATACTAGGGTCAGAGGTCCATTCACCGAAGAAGCCCGAAAGGCGACTGCGATTGCGAGAAAGAGAGGTGTTTGCGAAAAGTGCCGTGGGATGAAAGTTCGAGTAAGTTCCATGATCCTAGCTGGGTAATACTAACATGGTAGTGCGTAATGCCGGAGAATCCCTACGAGCCTTGTCTGAGGTGCTCAAGATTGACGATTCTGAAACGTCCATGCATCAGAGTCAACCTTAACGAGCTACCATTGCACAGATTAGGTATGTTTACCAGAACGCTCGACATTTTCTTCACCAGCTACTGACCTAACCTTTCAGGATCTACGCGCGACAACAAGCTGTACGAATGGTTGTCCATCAAGGATGTCATGAACACAAAGCTAAACATCGACCTCGACCGGCATACAATCAAGCTGACCCAAGGATTCGACTGCGAGGTCGAAGTCACTGTGTCAAAGTTTCAACCTTTGCCCGGAGACAAAACCTCATATCCATGGAGAGACTCTGCGGGAAACCAACGAATGCTCAAGTTGCCGCACTACTACATTGCCGACATGGATAGTCATCAGAGTGCCATTGATGAGTACAACCTCAAGTCTTACAAGGTTTACATTCAGAGACTTCTCAAGGGTAAAAGTCCCTTGATGATCTAGACACTTCAAGAGGCTATACGGTTCTCGGAACAACATAACAGCTCCCTTGTCAAGGATAGTCTGCGGCTTTGGGCTGGAAGTCGACTCACTGAGTTGCCGTGGATGATCTGCGGTGAACATACCCTCGGCCAGATTCCAGTTCAAGATCTAGAATGTCCCCGCAGTGGTACGATACCGATTCCTCCAATCATGGACACGCAGATGGACCATCTCGTCATCAAAAACATCATGACGCCGCTTCGTCAGAGGATTCTTGCAGGTCTGCAGATAAAGATTATGGAAAAGAAACGCGAGAACTGGTACGAGATATATCTCACGACATTCGTCCTTCTCAGCAACATGGAGCGTTAATTCGCGCAGGTGTTGTACATCATCGACTGGTACGGAATGGAGAGTCGCTTCGGCACAAGAGGGAACTCGTCCGTCAGCGAGTCATTTATTCACTCGTGCAAAACACTGCTGGCATTTTTTCACTATGCTGGTGGGAGTCATAAACCGCTTGCGCTGGATTGGAAGGGTTCGAAAGAGCCTCTTGGGATCATGACGCAGCAACAGGCTGATTATCTGGATAAGACGCAGAGACAGATTGACCGTGAAGGCGAGGGCTTGACAGGTCTGGAGAATGAGTGTTGATCACCAGCTTAGGTCGCTTCTTGTTGTCTACGTCCTCTGTCAAGTCACTAGAGCTGTTGCAATAAAAATCAATGTTGCATTTATCTCCGTACTCCAGTTGCGACGCCTTAATCCAGTCCGTTGTCAATCCGTAGGGCGACCTGATACGGCGTGGGGGCGCACCTTCCTGATGTCCTGCCAGACACGCGGAAATCCCACAAAGGGGTTAAGCTTAAGCATCAAGGGCCAATAAAACATAGCCGAAACTCCCAAAAGGGTTATGTTTCAAATGCTATGAGAACAGTGAGCGTTGGAAGACGTTGGTAATGTGCCGAAAAGTAACGAAGGAGCCTTGCCTCTCAACTGGTCAGGCTAGGGACGAAAGAAAACCTAACATCTTAATCCTAAATGGCAAAAGGATTTATGTAAATTAGGATAAATTTAGGATAAACTTAGTGTAGATTTAGGGTGCCGTCCACTGAGTTCATTTTAACGCCCCAGATCAAGATCCGATATCTTCTTGTGAGGGCAGGCTGGTTTCCTGGCTGGCTGAGAGTCCCGGTATTAGGCACAGTTCACGGTTCACGCGCGGCGTACAGAGTATCCTTAATGGCACAGAGGACAATGGTCCCTCAGAATCGCAAGCAATACGGTTCAGGTTGTTATTCATGGATACGCTTGGGCTTGTAGTTCTTGACCAGGAACGGCATTCCAGCGCCTCAGTAATTGGAAGTTTATCAGGCTTAACAAAAGATGGGGAGAAGACTCAATTGTTAATAGCTATTCTGAATGCGGTATTCAATCTGTGCGAAAAGCTTATCACCAATGTCGTCAAGGAATCAATATACAGCCAGCATTCCCAGCCTCTTGTTCCAACAATTACGACATCTCCTTCTCTGGGACCTCGGTGTGATGGGTAGACTGATCACGGTAAATGATACTCTCAAGACCGATCTCACGGTTAATCTCAGCCATGCGCTCGTTGTCGGCAAGCGCAGTTCCTTCAGAACCAAAGATGATGTCCTAGAATAGTCAGCAGCTGTGATAGTAAATCTGAAGGGATACGTACCATCTCTTCGAGCGACAGTCGCTTGGTCTCTGGAACGACAAACCAGATGAAAGCTGCACCAATCCATGTGAGCAACCCGAACAAGATATACGTTCCGTACGTGATGTCTTCCAGCATGTCTGGCGTGACTTGTCCGACACTGATCAAAGTTAGCTAGTATAAAGAATACGGAGTCGAGTCACACACATAAAGTTGTTCATCCAGTTACTTGAGGCACCAAGCGAAGTACCATAGGGTCGCGTGCTGAGAGGCCAGACCTCGGCGACAATGATCCAGGCGCAAGGACCCCATGAGTCTAGCATCATTAGCATCAGTCGACAAAGGAGAATTGGGCATAAACTCACATCCAAAGTGTACGACAAACAGCCAGACCATGCAGATAGCAGCCCAGCCAGCTGCCTTATGAGTCTCAAACTGGTCGATGTTCTTGGCGAGAATGACGGCGATGATGAGATGGCAAGCACCCATGCCAATAGCGCCGACAGTCAAGACAGGCTTACGGCCGAGTCGATCGATCCACAAGACTGCAGGAACAGTAGCGATAAACATGACGATACCGACGACACCAGTGGCCAAGAGACTGGTGGTGTTGCTGCTGAGACCAAGTTGACCAAAGATCTGAGGGGCGTAGTACAGGACCTTGATTCGGTCAGCTGGCTGGGTTCACGTTGATGCGAGAATGACTTACAGCGTTGATACCGGTCCACTGCTGGAAGAACATGGTCACGGTAGCGACAATGACACGCTTGAACATGGCCTTTGACTTGAAGAGAGCGCCAATAGCAACGAATTGGAGCTTGACGGTGTTCATGGCTGTCTCCGCTTGGAGATGGGGGAATCTCTCGGCCAAGCTTCGCTTCTCAAAGAGTGATTGAGCCTTGATCTCGAGGAATTCCAGCTCGATGAGTTCGTGGTCGGTAGGGAGATCTCGAAGGTTGGCCAGGACCTCTCTGGCTTCCTCTTCTCGTCCGTGGTGGATAAGCCATCGGGGCGAGAATGGCATCCATGCCATGCCGACGAGCAGGATGAGAGCCGGAGCGAGTTGGAGGCAGATGGGGATTTGCCAGGCGGCGTCTTTTTGACCCTCGCCAGTTCCGCCAATGAAATGGCAGCCGCTGCCAATTGTTAGTATATGGACGGTATTTTGGATCCTGAGTCTTACTAGTCGATCCAGAAACTAATCATGATACCGAAAGTAATGGCAAGCTGTTGCAGAGCGACCAGGGCACCTCGAACTTCACTGCAAAACTATAAGCCTCTGTATAATAAGCGTCGGTAGTCACATACGGTGGAGCGCATTCGGAGTTGTAAAGCGGAACAATGGTGGACAAGCTACCGACTCCCATACCACTACAGATGTTAGCTGGGGTCAAAGCGCGTTGGAAATACATACGTGATGAATCGTCCGGCAAGAATGACATTGTGTCCAGCTTGAATGGCGGTAGACTGAATGACAACGCCAATGATAAAGACACAAGTAGCAATCAAGATACCATATTTACGAGAACACAATTCTGCGATGGCACCAGACATTACAGTACCGAGCCATGCACCGAGCTCGAGAATAGATGTAAGCCAACCCTTCTTGGTCTGGTTCTTGATGTAATCTCCCATGTCTGCAGATGTCAGCAAATCCCCACAAAACAGCAAGACGAGTCTTACGGCTCTCAAAAGATGGCATTGTTAGAATGCCCGAAAACATTCCCTGGTTATAACCGTAGAGAATACCTCCGATACAGGCAAACGCGGCAATTCGGGCGACCTTCCAGTTCTTGACGAGGGCTCGCGCGCCACTGGCACCCATAAGCGCCTGGCGCCGCTGGAGGGCGGCATCGTAAGTGCCGACTGTAGTTGGTGCGACACCCATGTTGACTCTGTTTCGGTCTTGGCTGTGGACTGTAAAGTGTAGAGTCGCAGTGGACTCGATGCAACTGCTTGAAGTGCCAGAGGGAAATCACTGCAGCGACGTGCTGTTGCATTTGTATCTATATATGAAATCTCACCCGGCAGTTTGAGCCTTTGAGGCTGCAGGATAAATCCCTGTATCATCCATGTGTCTGTATTACCAGTACATGACAAGCAACGAATCAATTTCGGCTAATTCAAGAAGCATGCACGATGTAACGGGCCGAATAGAAGTGACAGAATTATCCAATATCTGAGCTGCGTTTGTGATTTGCTTCGTTTCCTTGTGCATTATTGTCACTCTGAGTGAAACATTGCCAACCTCGCTTTTCCCCATGGGGACAGTTTTGCCTTTAGCCTGAAGGCGCTTCGCAACCTTGTCAACTCAGGCTAAAGGCGGGAAATGGGTTGATGGAACGTAAGACTGCTAAATATGCGCGCCTGTAGCAGCGCAGGGCCGTAAGGCAAGAATCCGAAAGGAGAAATAACACGAGTCGATCTGCGGGGAAAGCTGGGGAAGATTGGGAATTAGAATTCACATAATAGCCGATCCTGGCCCTTCGGTCGTTTCCGTTGTTGCCGGTCGAATGGATTTGGGGTAACATGACATTGAGGACAGTGAGACGGAGGTATATTGGATGAGATCTAAACTACTGTGCCCCGGAGCAAACTATTTAAAGGACATTTTGTGCCAAGGTATCTAGATAACAGCCGAGAGAAGGCGTCTGGGCGCAGACTTCCATGACCAGGGGGTCTCGGGCTCGGGCTCATCAAGGAGGACGATTCCAGTCTGGAGATCCATATCAATGGCCTTGACATACAACTTCCAGTCGCGAGAGTAGATCTTGTAACCGAGGTACAGGGCAAGAATGATGGGAGCAGCGAGGAAACCCATGAAGAAAGACTCAGCATCGGGAGGAGAGCCGTCGGGAGCCTGATGACGTTAGCATGATGAACCCCAAATCACGTTGATTGAGTGAACTTACATAGAGACAAGAGTAGAAAGTGGCAATGAGAGCAATGGCGTTGAGGAAGACGCCGAGGTAGCTGCCCCAGACACCGAAGGGAGTCTTGTAAGGGACAAGGTCCAGGTTGATGCCCTGGGCCTTGAAGCCAGATCGCATACGGGCGTGAGCGAGGCAGATGGTGCCCCAAACGAAGAGGAAAGCAAGACCGGACAAAGCCAGGAGCCAGTCAAAGACGGTACCTCCGTTCTTGGCCTCACCGACATAGGCCAGAAGACCGAAAGCAAGCTGAATGAGCACACACCAGAGGGGACGTCCCTTGGAATCAATGTAGTTGAGGAACTTGGGAGCGTGGCCACGGGTAGCCATAGCCTGCATGGTGCGGGTTGAGCCAAAGGTACACGAGTTGGCGACGGACAAGACGGAGATGGTGATGACGGCGTTGAAGATGGAGGGCAGAACCTTGATGCCTGCATCTTGAATGGCGAGGACGAAAGGCGAGGCTTTGGTGTTAGCGCCAGAAGCACCGAGGAGACGGGGATCATCAGATCGGAGGATGATTCCCACAATGAAGAGGTTAATGACGTAGAAGAGAGCAATACGCCAGAAGACCTGCTTGGAGGCAGTAGGGACAGACTTGCGGGGGTTAGCAGTCTCGGCGGCGGCGAGACCAACCATTTCAGTACCACCGAAGGCAAAGGCTAGAGTCGTTAGTCACCTTAGAAGCGAAGCAGTGGTCAAGACTTACCGGCGATGGTGAAGACAGCGCAGAAGCCCTTGAAGTTGGTGAAGGCACCGGGGTTGTCCCAGTACTTGGTGCCCAGGTAGCCCTGATCACCGACACCACCGCAGTTGATGATGATGCCGAGGATGATGAATCCCAAACAAGCGCAGATCTTGATGGCGGACAGGACGAATTCGACTGCGATGCGTTAGTGGTGAGACTACGGCGAGGAATGCTATGCTATGCTTACCCTCTCCGTAACCGCGGACACCAAAGATCTGGACGATGGTGAGAGCGACGAGGAAGACAGTGACCCAGACAGCCTAGCGAAAAGAGTTAGCTAATTGAACCTGCCAAAACGTCAAGGTGCATATGCCAAGGCGACCGAGCATCGCCAAGCCCGCCAAGGCAGATCACCAGAGGGAAGAAATCTACGAACCATGTGGATGTCAGTGCGCCAGAACTCAATGGTCTTGGACGCAGCGATCAACTCGAAGGGAAGAACTGTGAGCCAGGACAGAGCGTACTCCCAACCACAAGCAAAACCCCAAGAGGGATCGACGAAGCGGACGATGTAGGTGTAGAAGGCACCGTTGACGGGGTACAGAACAGCCATTTCAGCGAGGGCGAGGTTGGTGCAGAGCAACATGACACCGATGATGAGATCTAGAACGTGTTGGTTATTTGCGCGACATCGAGCGGGCGAGAAAAACACTTACAGCCTGCGACGATTAATTAGCATTGGATCCTCAAAGTGACGCGACGGGTTGTATGTTGGGGCTACTCACCAATTACCAGCGACGCGGGACCTCCCTTGTGAAGAGCACTACCAGAACCGACGAAGAGACCAGCGCCGATGGCACCTCCGATGGCAATCATCTGCATGTGTCGGCCGCGGAGATCGCGCTTGAGCTGGCCCTCACCCGAGCTCGTGCCCTGCTCCTCATCGTGAGGCGAGGTGACCGTGGTCTCGTCCTTGGTCTCGTAATTCACCTCATCCTTGTGCGGTGACGACGACATGTTGGGCAATGTTTTTACTGTGCGAGTAACAGCAGTAAAACAGAGAAGAGAGAAGAGGTATTGGAGATGTCTGTCTGTCTGTCTCAAAAACACAAGACAAGCAGAACCTGGGCTTCCAGGTGTCTTTATGTGCCAAGCCAGCACGTCCACAGCAGACACGCTAAGCAGCTTTGAACAAGCTTAAGATAAGCTTTAGCTGCTACGCTACAAGTGTGGATGGGCCGGGCGGGGTTCTTGCTCGATATCATCTCCTCCCCCGAGAAGGGGGAGGGGGGCAGGGATTGGTCTAGACCCCTTGTCTCTGCTAATTAAAACGAGACATTCCAATGCGACAGCTGCTGCACTGGACTGTACTGTAGGTACTGGACTGGCTGCCACACTCAATTGTCGCCCGTGTTTCCTTGACATCTCTGGGCGCATCTTGGCTGCCGACTTGGCAATCTCTTGTCCATCTTGGCGATGTGTACATATAATTACAGCTGTAACACATTCAGATAACGTTGCATTCGTTTTAGATATCGTGATGCTTTCATGCGTGGACCAATCTATTGGTAAAACTGCCCTGTCAGCGACCAGCAAAATCCTTCTCGTCGTTTTACAATCTGACCACCATACCAGCACGGAAGACAAAAAATACGACCAGCCCCGACCTTCTTATCAAGGACATGGTCCCAGGACTCGCCACGGTCTTTTGTTAGGTCCAGCGCCACGCCCGTTCCAGATAGCGCTGGAGCTCTACAGATAGGGATAGCCGACTGGGTCAACTGCTATTGGGCTGGCGTCCCCGACGGTAGCCACTCGCAAAGGGGAAACAGTTTTTTCTCCAACAAACCTAAACGACGCAGAGCTTCAGCTCCTCTTTACCCCAGAGTATCTCCAAACATGAATGAGGAACCTGACAGGCTTACAGGCTGGTCATGCGATGGGGCCCTTGGTCAAAGGAGCATTAGCCTTTTCCGGTCTAGACCAAAGTTCTGACTGTGTACCATATCTGGCCAACCGAAACTGCTCTTACGTCGCAAAAACGGTCATAGCTAGCGCGCTATGGTGCCATTTCTTCATTTCCCTTCCTCTCGTGCGGGCGGTTGTTCTAGAACACTTCCTCAGGATCATCCACTGCAACCTCGGACAGCAAATCACAGCCCGTCCACGTTATCCCTATCGCTGGTAGCTCCAAACCTCGGGCTCCGCACGACCAACACCAACGGGACGCCGACCTACCGCTTTAGGAAGGTATCTGCATACCCGCAGATAAGCTGGTGCCGGGCTTCCGGTTGCCAATGAATCGGCTGACTTATCCAACCTACACGACGGCAGCACGCAGAAAACTTGGGGTCCAAGAGTAGGTAGCTTGAAGAGACGGGCTAGACAAGCTGCCAGGGGTTTGAATAAAGTATTGAAGCCTATTCAACTTAATTCAAAAACACGAGTTCCCCTCTCCCGACTATAAGCGGCCCCAAGTGACCCCATGTGACCATCCAGCTCTGGGGGTTTAACCCCATGTTGCTTAGTGTCACAGCCTTGACCACCCAGTTTATTCGTTCAGGATCACAACGAGCACGATGAGAGGCGCGGCCTTGCCGTGATGAATCCACCTAGATTGCCGCTGGTATCCATCAGCGATTGCGAAACCTAGATATGGACGATGGATCGTGCCATGATAGTGATTTATATCTTTTTTGCCCCGTTTTGAAGATAGCAGAGTTGATTACAGTCATCGAAACATATCCCGCACGCATTGAAGCTCTGTCGTAAGATGTCGTGTCTGAGGCGTCAATTGGCGACATGTCGAAATAGAGTATTGCCTCCAATTGAGCTAGATCACTGCTCATGCAAGTCAGTGGCGCCAGGACACCACGGATCTCACCTTGCAACATCGACCAACTGCTGTTTGTGGCAAGGGCAGGCCAACCTGACTTGAACTTGGAGTAGGTCCACCCTTGTAGCTCTGCCCCCAACCGAGGGTGGCGTATTGGGGATTGCGAGCTTCTAGCTCTTCTGAGAACCCCCCAAATGATTGGTTCCGCCATGATCTGCAATCTTTCCAGAGCTTATAACCAGACTGCTCCATCCAACCAGCGACAGAACAGCACATAGTCTCGAATAGGTAGCAGCCAGATAGCGAATATGACAGGCGACGGCTTCCTCGGGCTAGTTCCTAGTCAGTCTTACCTCGGACCTGGACCTTCCCTTTTGTACAGTAAATCGACATGGGTAGCAAAAGTTCCTCCGATTCTGGTGCCCGGCTGCAGTGCTTAATTGCCATGGACTCTACTCCGTATGGCAGACGGCGATCATACCCTACAGTACTACTATCGATGCAGCAGTCTTCTAGAATCCCTCAATCCTTCCATGATTAAGGTTTACGCATGCATACACGATTCGCTGTCAAGATCGACATGTGAGGGGGGATTTGCCGTGGGGTCGGCCGTCCTGAAATGGATGAGACGATAGGTGAAGGAAGCGTAGAGATGTTGACTGGATTAGCGGAACTACCTGAACTACATGGTTCTCTCTCTCTTGAGAAGCTTAGCGCTATTTTATATGAGAGCTTTTGAAAGAGAAGGTGATTAACAAATTGTCCGGGGTCGCGAGCCATCCAAAGTCACGCAATAGGACACCAACACTACCCCTGCCAAGCAAACATAGGGCACAGCATAGTTAATCCCCCAACACGAACACGTGCTAGATTGATACCGCATGTGATAGCAATTGCAACTAGCGAGCACGGAGTAGTAATCATTGATGCGAACAATGAAACCGCTCATCTTATTCAATCTCAAGTCTACACTCTCCTCCTATTCAAGACAAGTTACCAGTACTAGATCCCTTCTTGATTTCCTCCCTCCAAGCACTCCTCTCCACCTCAGAAACACCAGGTCCCTTGTAAACACTGCCGTAGAGCCCAGTAGCCCAACTCTTCCCATCAGCAGCAGCCTGACTCTCAGTAGTCTGAGACTTTAGATACTTCTTGGACGTAAAATGTCTTCTGTACCATTTTCCATATGTAAGAAGATAGTAGAGTCGGAAACACAGGAATGCAAACTTGTCGTTCTCCAAGTCTTCAGGGTAGTTTGCGCCTAGATCCACGGCAGCTGCAATTCCGGACATGACAGCTACTTCATGAGCGTTGACGAGAGTCCAAGACGCTGCGAAGCGAGTGTGATTCTTGGCGTTGAGGAACATCATCCACGGAATGACAAACAGATAGTGAGTGTAGCCGTGACAGAGCTGATGCCACCAGTCCTTTCGAATGATCTTATCCTCGTCAATCTCGTTATCGGTCCAGAGCTTGCTGTCCCGGTCCTTGTTGAGATAGATAGTCTGGAAGACATGTTGCTCAAAGGGTACCTTTTCGGGGAACTGGCTCTGGTAGTTCGTGCAGTCGAAGCACATTTCGAGCTTGGACTTGTCCTCTGGGTACATCTTGATGTAGTACATGGGTCGATATTCTGTCTTTGCAAACGCCAGACGATCCGATTGGTCAGTCCCGTTGATGCTCGCAACAGCCAAATCATCGCGATAAAAGTTCTCGTAATGCTTCTTCATGTAATCGGAATCATTGTGAGTGATCGTAATATCGTCGCTGAATTTTGCTGAACCCAAGACCTTCTTCTCTTTCCAGGTGGCTGTCTTTCCGAGAACTTTCTTTGCCGTGTCAGCGAGACAGCAGAGCACAATCTCATCGTATTTCTCCTCGCCAACAGGTGCATCGGGATCTCCGCCGTTGGGGTTGTGATGATCTGGCATTGGTGTCCTTGGCTTGAGCTTCACGACAACGCCCTTCTTGTTCCTCTGGACAATCTCGGTCAACTCTGTTGATAGTCGGACAGTGACTCCGCGAGAAACAAGATCCTTTCTCCAAGTCTCGTAGAACTCTGAGAATTTGGGAAACACAATCATGGGCGGTTGGTTGCTAATGACGGTGTTTCTATCGGACGGATACCACATTCCATAAGTCGGTGAAGTACACAGCCTCTCAAACATAATCGCAGGAACTTCAGGCGTAGCATTGCCGGTTCCGAGGAACAACGCCGTCATCGGAAGTGCGATGGTGTTGGTGAATTCCTCGGAGAACAAAAAGAGCTTGAAGACAAGTTTCAGTGGAAGCAGGGCGAAGAAAATCTCAAACCAGCGCATGAACTTGAGAACGGTCGTCAGGCGACGAACTTCCTTCTCATGGCGCACCAGTAGTTGAGTTGGGAATACGTTGTTCCAGAACGTCTCGTCTTTGCCGAACGAAACATGGAGGTTGCAAGGGTCCGCGTGATAGCCCTGTCTGGAGAACATGGTGACGGTATGATGAAAGATGTAAGATCCTCCTTGGACACCTTGGTTGCACCAGGAAGCTCCATGGCGTTCTTTGTCAATGGGAATGGAGAATGCTTGACCGCCGCAGTAATCAACTGCATCAATCAGGGTCACGTCGAATTTGTCTGGGTGCTCCGAAAGATGGTAAGCAGTAGACATGCTGTTTTTGTCAGCACTTTTCAGAATTCTGACTTGAAATCAACTTACCCAGCTGCACCAGCACCTACAACCAGCACCTTCTTCCGCCCATCTTTACCTTTATCTCCGTTCTGAGCCATCAGTCCTGCGCCGTCGTGCTCAATATCAGTGTTGAAAGGTTCCTGAGACATAGATACCAAGATCAATCGTTAACGAAATTATCTCAAATCTTTGACAGACAAAGAGGTAATTGCAGGAACAAATTGATATATGCATGATACAAATAAGTCATGACGGGCTTGACTTTGCTGCTGACGTCAATGACTCAGGTGGGCCTCGTGTCAAAGGTTTCACCGATTTGAGCTTAGAGTAGGGTTAGTATAGATCTTGACTCCACGCTAATCTTGGAGACACGGATTCTTCGATCTGGTGGGGAAGATCGATCTTGGTGACTAATAATCCGATGCGCATCCACAGTCCGTGTCGCGTGCGCGTCGCGTTGATGAGAACGCGCTGTTGGCTGCATGAACATCTATAGTTTCATGCTGAGGACATCTACTACGAATTGTACGAGGAAATGAGAAAAGTCTTCTGGGGCTCTTCACTTACTACACATAGGGAAATGTCATTGAAACTCGTAATGCTTCCACGGTAACCCAGGGAACCTACTTATATGCCATTCCGCATTCGATTTAAGCGCGATTAAAATGCCTTTATACCTTGGAACTGATTTCAGATATATAGTCAGAGTCTTTAATATGCTAATAGCAAGAGTAAAGTTCCTATTTAACTACAACGATAAACTGCACTATAGACCAAGCTGTACTAAGAGTTGTGCAACTTGTTTAAACCTTTACTGCTATTGTCTTTTATGATGTTTCTTAATATAATTTTCTTAGAAATTAAATGCTATTTTAAAGACTAGTATAAAGTTATTATTACCCTGTTATGCTTAATTAATAGCTCAATTGCTGATATTATCCTAGACCCAAGCTCTATTAAGATATATATTTTTTAATAGAAATACCAGTTATAAATCTCTATCTGCTTGAAATTTAAAAAATACTCCAAGTCGCTTACAGGACTATATACAGCTTCAGTAAGTAATATTTAAGAATCGCACTAAGGCAGCAAAAATCTAGGCATATCTAATACTGGATAATATCATCACCTACCCTTGACCGCCAATTTTTTGAGTCGTCACATTTGCGTCGTACAAACGGACCTAAACCGGAAACAACACAGCGATTACCAGATTAGCTTTCGTGCCGCTCGCCCCGTGATAGCCTAAATTGCTGCCTTTGGCCCAACGCGAGACAAACAAAGGATACAGCCGGGTTTAGATGACTGCATGGCTGAGGAGAAGCTCCGGGCCAATCAGAGTCTCCAGGGCAACACCTCATCCATACAAAATGACATCAACGACTGGATAGTCAAGACCAATGATGGCTTGATTAAAGTTGTACTGGTGTGACACGAGATTGCAGATCCCTTAACAGTGGATAACGATGGCGAGATTCTCGTACTGTTTATCTTTGCATTCCATCGGCAACTGAAACTTAGAGTTACGCAAGTGAATCCCTTGTTCACGGAAACCTACAGCATGCCTCCCTCGGAAGAAATGTCCAAAGCAGACGGCGACACGCTCCCCTCATCGCAGGTCGAAAACGCACAGGGCTACAGCTCCCGCAACCCCCTCCTCCACGACCTCGACGGCCTAACCCTCTACGAGAAGAAATGCGTCCTCATCAACCGCGAGATCGACGCCCAAGGAATGGGCAGATACCAGTGGTACATCTGGGGTCTCTGCGGCTTTGGGTATCTACTTGACCTCCTCTGGGCTCAGGCTTTTGGACTCGTGCTTGGGCCGCTGCAGCAGGAGCTGGGCTTTGGGGACGACGAGTCGGGGAATATATCGACGAGCTTTAATGCTGGGCTTACGGCGGGGGCGTTTGTTTGGGGCTTTTTGGCGGATATTATTGGTATGATGCTCTTGGGTCGTTGCCACGAGAGGTTCTCTGCCTGGAGATTCATTTCCTTTGGCTGAGATGTTTGTTGACAATTTTTAGGTCGTCGCTGGGCGTTCAACTTGACGTGTCTCATTTCATCGATATTCGGACTCTGTCTTGGTGCATCTAACAATTACACGACTTTTCTCGTGTTGACAGCGTTCGTCGGCTTTGGTGTCGGAGGTAATATTCCCATCGACACGACAATTACTCTCGAGTTCATTCCCCAGGTACGTTGACCAGGCTCGGCCAATGTACTAGCTAATCCTTATAGAACAAACGCTTCCTCTTGGCCTGCTTGTCCGTCTTCCAACCTATTGGAGTTGTCCTCTGCAGTGCCATCGCCTTTGGCTTCATCCCCGTGTACGCATGCTCTCCCAACTTCTCTGAGCCTGACCCTCTAGTATCATGCAACAATGCTGAAGCAGGAGAAACATGCTGTTCCCGCGGTGACAACATGGGATGGCGGTATCTCCTCTTCACGATTGGCGGCATCACTCTCGCGGTCTTCATCCTTCGCTTTTTCGTCTTCAACTTTCGTGAGACTCCAAAGTATCTCATCTATCGCGGCCGTGACGGCCAGGCAATTGAGACGCTTCAGCATATGGCCGAAGTGAACAAGAAGCAGTGTGGACTTACTCTTGAGCTATTTGAGTCACTTCAGGCAGACGATAGCTCTCTTGGAAGTGGTAATAGTGCAACTCCTGCTTTGGGAGCGGGGACAAAGCAGCTCAACATGGCGTGGTCTCAAAAGGCTAAGCTTGAGCTATCAAGATACAAGATGCTGTTTTCTAGCCCCAAGATGACTCGACTTACAGTTCTTGTATGGTTGACGTATATCATGGACTACTGGGGATTCACTGTTGCTGGTAAGTCGGTTATGATCTTGTTGTAGCATTTCTAACATGTTAGGCTTCTATTTGCCAAGTATCCTTGCTCTCAAGAACGGCGCTGCATCTGTTAGTCTTAAATCGACCTATGCTGCCTACATCTACACTTATGCACCTGGTATTGTCGGAGTACTCCTCGGCGCAACTCTCTACCGCATCCCAGCTATTGGCCGCAAGTGGACGATGGTGCTATCCGCTGCACTCATGGGCATATCCATCATTCTCTTCTCAACAGTCGATACGCGTGCCAAGAATGAAGGTCTCTTCACTATGGAGTACTTCTTCCAGTCCATGTTCAACGCCGTACTTTATGGCTGGACGCCTGAAGCATTCCCAGCGCCTATCCGTGGGACAGCCTGTGGCATTGCCGGATTTTGGGGCCGACTGTTTGGCATTGTGAGTCCATTGATTGCCCAGCATCTGTATGGACGCACGGGCGAGAATGGACAGGGAGACATCAACAGTGTGTTGTATCTTGCTGGTGGCGTTATGCTGGGTTGTGTGATTACAACAGCTCTATTGCCGAATGACATGATGGAGAGCAAGGACGAGAGGTCGTAAGGGCTTGGATTCTGGCATTGCATGTATTCCGCTGAACTTGAATTATCTTCATAGCGAATCTCTAGCTTTTGCCAACTAAAATCATACTGTCAGCTCGGGGTACAGATTTGAGTCACTCAGGGTCGTGTTCAATTAAACGCTCAAAGTTCTGTTATTCTATTGCATTTATGTACTAAATTGTATTTAATTCCAATTTCCCTTTTATTCCTCGCTCTGGTAGAACTGAGGAAGCTTAAACAGCTTCTTGGCGTTATCCTTTCCAATCTTTCTCTTATCAACATCATTAATAGCCAGACCATCATACCACGTGCAAGCATCTGAAAAGTTCTCGAAAGGATAATCGATAGAGAACAGAATACGATCAGCTCCAACCTCTCCAAGGCAGAACTGCAGTGTTGATGTAGAGAAGTGTCCACTGGTGGTGATCCACAAGTTGCGGGCAAAGTATTCTCGGATAGTCAGCTTGCAAGACAGACCAAGAGGCTTCTTGATATCCTCGAACCAATGGTTGATTCGCCACATGTCGAAGGGGATATGCTCGCCGAGATGGCCAAGAACGATCTGGAGCTTGGGATGTCTGTCAAAGACACCGTTGGTGACCATGCCCAGGGCGTGAAGGCTGACACCCTGGGCGAAGCTCAGAGGAGGACCAATGAGCCAGCTGCGCTTGGCCCAGAGCTTCTCGTGGATGGAGCCTGTGGGGTTGCGGGGGTGGAGGTAGAAGGGGACGTCCAAGTCTGTAACTGTTGACCAGAAGACATCCCACTCAGGGCCGTCGTAGAAGATCATGTCATCTCCGTCTGCACCAGCTCGTTGGGTGTCGTTGACAAGAGCACCCTTGAAGCCGTACTTGGTGACAACTCTTCGGAGCTCCCCAGCAGCTTCCTTGGGGTCGTGCATAGAGAGAGTACTGAAGTTGTTAGTGAAGTTCTTGAATATTTGACATATGACCTACGCAAAAGCACCGAGACGATCAGGGTGAGCCTTGATGGCATCGGCGATATAATCGTTGACCTCAACAGCTAGAGCCTGGGCCTCCTTGGGGTCCCAGACATCTTGCACACCAGGTGCAGTGTATGAAAGAATTGTGTAGCCAACGCCATGCTCGTTCATGTACTTGATGCGCTGGTCTGTGATGTCGTTGATCTCGGCAGCGTGCTTATCAGGGTCGATGGCAAAGAGACCAGCCCACCATCGTGTTCGCTCCTTGTGACGGGGGAGAGCGAAAGCTTCCTCAAGAGCAACCTTGCCGAGCATGATGAATGTGATATGTGTGAAGTGAAGATGATGGGAGAGAGTGAATTGATGATGAGTATATTTTGTTCATCTGGAGTTGAACATGGACATATATATTCAACACGATAACTATAAACACGATACAATACCACCATATGAGACCGCATTACCCCATTCCGGATAATGCACCCGCCTCGTACAGTAAATTCCGTTGATTCCGTTTGGACGAGCGGATAATGCACCGTCAATGCTAAACCTTATAAGGAACGGCATTTGCCCGCGGTCCGATCAGCCTGCGGGGTAGGATCGTCACTCACTGACTACAGTGGGAGCGCTCACTAAGGAAGATCCGAAGTCCACTATCGGAAGTCGGAAGCAGGGTCATGGAGCGACACATTATTGAGATAAACTGCAACGCACAAGCTTTGAGACGGGGCAATTCAGAATCATCACAAGATCATCTAACGAAACGTCAAAATGGAACAGTCGTATTCTGTGCAGAGTCCCTCGGATCAGTCGGTTCAACCGCACGTTATCCAGTTCCTCCAGGCCTTTTACGCCGTCTCCGACACTCCCGGGGAGACCGACAAGTATGTAGACATGTTTGCAAAGGACGCGACGTTTGTTCTCGCGTCAAAGAAGGCGTCAGGTCACGCTGGTAAGTCTCCCATCAGGTGTACGAGCAGCCAATTGACGGTGTAGAAATCACCACTCTGAGACAAGGCATGTGGGAGGCTGTTGCGTCGCGGAAGCACACTCTCAACAAGGTGTATCCGTTTGGCACGGGTTCAGACGAGGTCATGCTCCATGGTTCAGTGGCTTTGCAGCTGAAGAATGGCGGCTCAGCAGAGATTGAGTGGGCGGGGAGAGCCGAGCTGGAGAAGACGGCTGCTGACGGGAAGTATCGGCTCAAGTTTTACCAGGTGTATTTGGTGAGTACTTCACTACGGATGAGAGGCGTGATGCTAATGATTGATAGGATACTGGAGCTGCAGCCGCGTACAAGAAATAGAATTACAGAATGGGAGAGCTTCATCAATGATGTGCAGTTAGTGCGCGTATTGAAGTGATGCGATGCCTGGTGAGCTGCTAAAACAGCATTGGTTTGCGTAGGACTGGATGTTGCGATCGGAAGCAGTAGATCAGAAGATCTTCAACTCATTAAATTAACCAAGTATACAATTTTCCTGACGACAAACTGTCCCTGGTCTTGGTGCACCATAGAGAATCTCGCGAGTTTGGCCGCAAGGGGAGCTTAATGTTGTGTGAGCATCCCCCGGTTCTGGAGTCTCTCTTGGGGACAGGTCAAGGGATGTAAAACCTTTACATCTATCAAATAATTTTCTATGTATATATTCTCACTTGACCTGATTATTTCCTTAACAGAGAGTCATTTCAAGTTGATGAAGCCCAAATTAAGCCTCATGTCAATGACAGAGAAGACTAACTCCTTGCTAGGTCTGTTGGCCCCTTCGGATCACGATATCATGGTGTCGGAGATGGCAAAGTCAACAGGGCCTCCAATTCATTTCTATAGGGTGACGTAATATGCGAGAGCATCAAGGCGATGAAGAGGTTGGGTACTGGCTTGAGGGATCAGGCTGTCCCTCGGAATCCTTTACATACACCGCAGATCCTAAAAGCCGAGCACTGACTGACATGCAAACTAATCAACGGGTACCTGGCCAAGAGCAGCCAGTCGCATTATGGACTAGCCCGCTGCTGTCAGTGCTAGACTTGAGATGGGCCTGCAGATCCCAACCGTTACAAACCCTTGGATCTTGCCGCATACAGGAACAGTCGAGACGCTTGAATGCAAGGCTTTACAACGGCCCGTAACATCCGCTAACATGGTCCAAGGTTCGACCAGGGGCTCTTGACAGGTTCGTAGCTGGGGCATTGGGGTGAACTAGCTGTAGCTTCGATCCGCCTGCAGTAGAGGTGGAGACATGAGGTGTAAGGATATGAAGGCAATAGGCTGATGAACCAATCTAACATTTTGAAAACCGACTATAACAAAGCTAAAAGATAAAAGTCCCCAACTCCTCTTTTCCCATTTATTTACCGACAATAACACCGTTAGGCAGCTCAAGACCCAGAGGCAGGCCGTTAAGGAAGCCACCAGCGTACTTCTCTCCTTGTGCCTTGGCCAACTTCTCCTCGATATCCTTGTACATATCATATGTGTTCATCTCCTCGATGGTGAGAACCTCCTTCTCGTTCTCAACCTTGTATGTGGAAATGTCCTTGTTGACAGAGAAGCCTGATACAGTCAGTTTGCATCATGTTTATGGAGTGTGGAGTGACTTACCGATTCGCTCGTTAATGTTGTAGGCAGCCTTGGCAGCAGCAGCTTGAACACGGGTAGCTCGGGGAAGGCGGACCTTGTCGTACACAGACAGAGCCTGCTTGATATCACCGTTGAAGTATCGCTTGCTGAACAGGATACCGAGAGCAGCAGCATCCTCAATAGCCATGCAAGCACCCTGTGACTGATGAGGCATCATGGGGTGACCAGCATCTCCGAGAAGGCAGACGTTCTCTTTGGCGATGTAGGGATACGGCTGGTGAACCCACAGACGCCAGGGCTGAATCTCCTTTCCAATGGCAAGATGTCCAAAAACTTGGCGGTCGAGCTCGGGGTAAGGCTTGAGGAGATCCTCGGTGGGGAGATCCTCAGAACCCCAGGCCTGTGTAGTGTAGTCACCCTGCTCACGGGGGAAGAAGCAGTAGTATGAGAGGAGCTTGCCACCGTTGCAAGGAGAGAGGACGATCTTATCCCACTTTCCTTCTTGACCACCCCAGTACTCGAGAGCACTGTTTAGTGAGTAGTCGACGAGACCAGCCTTGACAGCCTCTTCGGTTGTGACGTTGCAGTGGAGGCAGCTCTGGTCAGAGGGCTTCTTCTCGGGGTTGATGCCGAGGATCCTTCGAACAGCAGAGCCAATACCATCAGCGCCAATGATAAGATCGTGCTTGGCAGTGACACCATTCTCAAAAGTGATAGTGCCTGTGGGGAAGTCGATAGCGGAGCACTTGTGGTTGACCAGTAGCTTGGCGGGGGTACCCTCTCCCTCGCCCATGGCAGTATCCTTGAGCATAGCGTGCATGTATTGCCTGTGGAACATGTTGTACACGAAACCCCATCGCTTCTCGTAGTCGTCGAGATCGTACACACTGACAGGCTCGCCGGTCTTCCAGTCGCGGTTGATGAGCTTCTTGAGAACGACAGGGTCACCCTTGGCGACGTCGACGTCCCACTCGTGCAGCCAGCGGGTTCCGTTGGCGGCGCATGATACTGAGGCGCCGACCTCACCGGCAAAGTCTGAGCGCTCGTAGATGGTGACGTCGTGGCCTGCGCGGCGGAGAGCGATGGCTACTGACATGCCACCGATGCCACCGCCGATGACGCCAACGCTGAGGCGCTTCCAGTTGGGCATCGTGGGGGCGTTGTCCTTGATCATTTTGAAGGTGTGAAGATGTGATATATGGAGTAAGAAGTGGTGGGAATATGTGAGATGAGATGTTGAGACTGAGTGATTGTGGGATGAGATGAGATGAGATGTTATTGTATTGAATGAGTTGATGATGATGAATTGAATCGATTTCAAGTCGAGCAACCATCACTATTTAGCTTCCTCTCGTCCAAACGTTATCTACCCCAGATCGCCAACCATTCAGAGTTCATACCCGCTCTGCAACCACTATCAACAACTTGAACCGCCTGCGGATGTAATGTTCGGAAATTCCGTATTCATGATAGGTTATCTAGAGATAGCGGAAGTGCACAGCACGGAAGTGGTGCGATATCCGCTAGCGTCGGGTAATGCACTGCACCCGTCTTGCTGATAGCACCCGCGTATTTGCGGTATCCTCTGTGCGGATCTGCGGATCGTGGATGGAGATTTCTGGGGAAGTCAGTCGATCAATTAAACCGACGATTAGCGGAGGTTGGATAAGGTATCAGTGTCGGTGTTGTCACAACGGTTATCACGAACAGCCATATTGAGGATGGTGATTGTTCATACAGGCTCATCAATTCATACAATTCTACAGATAGCTAACTCATGATAAAAATGGATACGTATCCCATAACGACACATTTAACGTCTCCCAGTCCAAACTAAAATCACACCCATCAGGTTGCTGAAATACCCAATCCTGCATTGAATCATCCATCATCTGACCGGTCTGAGCATCTGTGAATGGAAACATTGTATCTAGCATCTGCTGAGCAGACTGTGGCCCTGCCGTGTCAGGTGGTGCATCCAGACTAAACAGCTTGGAGACATAGCGGCTTCTTCCACTAGATGCCTCATTTGCTCGTCGCTTGTCAATAGCCCCAGATAGGGTTGTGAGAATGTCGAGATAGTGTGCTGCTTGTGGACTCTGCGTTGCTAAATGTCTGAGCACATCTTTGGCGCCTTCGAATGCGTTGCTGATGTCTGATTCAACGGGGTATTTGGCGAATATCTCTAGACCGAGTACTAGTCCTGATGCGAAGACGAGAGCTCTGTAGATGGTTAGCACGTAGATCTTTGTAGATAGCTAGTGAACTTACTTCATAATGCACATGTTCCCTTGTAATAGCCCGGCATTGAGTGCCTCGGAACATGTTTGCGATAGGTACATGGCTGCATCGAGACATGCAGCGGCCAACTGAGTATGGGCTCCCTTTCCAAGACCCTTGGATGTAAGTGCCGAAACCAAGAACGGCCTAGAAACGAGCATGACAGCCAGGTAATACAGACACGACACGTAAACTTTGGCAATAGCTCCGTGTTGTTGCGTTACTGTTCCTGGACTCGGATCTGCTGAGGGTATCTTGACCGAAGCAGGAAGCTCTCGTTTCCAGCGTTCAATGTCTTGGAGGAACTGTTCCACAATGGCAGTCGTGACCTTTTTCTGATCATAGAGCGTGTCGGTGATATCGTTGATGATGGTGGAAACTCTGTTGGACGCCATCAAATGCTCGGTGATGCTGTCGCCCTTCTGCGCGACGTCATCCAGTTTACTACTGCTATTCGATCGGATCTGGGCAGAAGCGGATGGTCGGCCGAGAAGCGAATTAACAAGCTTATCAAGGATACACACGCTCATCCATACCCGCAACCTGCGCCATTAGCCACACATCCGAATCACTATAAAGGCACAAACTTACTTTGCCTGATCCTCCGGTCCCGGCTTCGCAGCATAAGACTCTCTGCTATGCAGACCCAGAGCGAGGGCGGCTTTTGCAGCGACTCCGAGATACATGAACGCTGCGTTTCTTCTGCACTCGCCGAGCATGAAGAACGCCATGAGGAGGAATGTGCGGACCATGTCTAGGTCTGGATCTTCGAGGAACCCGACGAATGCTTGGCTGCGAGCGCGGCGGAAATAGGCCTGGCCTATTGTTTTCGCGCTGGAAAGGGACTCGCATTGGGCGCCGATGGCGATAACTAGATCGATTGAGGCTTGTTTGAGAGGTGAGAGGTTGGGGGAGGGAGAGTAGCCTGTGTCGTCGTCTAGATTGAGGAGAGTCTCGAGTTCCGACGGGTCAAAGACGTGGATTAATGCTTCGGTCTGCTATCATCAGTATACATTTGACGATTGTCGGTTTAGACATACCACTACGTAATAAGACCTTAAATACTGCTGTTTCTGATCCGGGCTTAGTCTCATCGCGCTCGCCTCATCGTGTGTTGTAGCCGTCGGCGATTCAATCTCAAGCATGGTGTCGCTCTTCTCATTGTGAGAAAATGCCGATGGTCCAATTTGCTGCGATACCAAATTCCGCACAATCTGCAGAAACGAGATTGACGCTGCGCCTCCAATATAAACTAACAAATAAGCATTTCATCACCAATTGTGACAGGCTTTCATACCTCTTTCGCCTCTTGAGTTGAGCAGCATTCGCGGTGGATTCGATGCTTCAGTTTGGCTGTCCTTCTCATCATCCTGCTGCGAATGCGACGGCGACAACGGTCTATACCCTTCATCCGTCTCCATCGGCTGACTGCTCTGATGCGAGCTCGCACTCATCTGCTCCGCCGTCGCCGATCCCGCCGCCGCAGCCTTCGCAGCTTCAGCGCGAGCTCTTGTTCTCGAACCCCTCGGAGCGTAGGTGATGAAGCACTGCGACTCAAGACCGCGGCGGACACATTGCGTACAGGGCGCTGAGCCGCTGCATCTCTTTTTCGTCTCGCGACACAGGTTGCAGGCTTCTGCTGCTCTTTGGCGTTGGTGCGCTGGGACTATTGGGCGAGGCATTGTGGTCTATGGTGGTTTGGGGATGTTTGTGACGGGGACTGGGGGGCATTCCGTAGAGATAAGGGCGATGAGAGGGCGTACGTCCCACCGGCTTCCGATGGGGTTCCGTAGGTGATAAGCTTCACCCCGAAGACTCGGTTTAGGCTACTGATAGTGCTGTTTGCGGGGTAGAAGTGCGGTGTTTTCACTGGTTGGGGGGGCTACACTAACTGAAGAGCTTGGCCGTGATGACAAGGGCTCAGAGATACCGAGAAGCCCGATTAAGTGGAGTCATGAATCGGGGAGGACCCTGACGTCTCTTGCTTTGTCTCTTGCTCAGTGGGTAGTTCGTTCTCTTCAGCCTTATGGGCGTCAAGCAATAGTGGTCTCTTCCACGTGTTGGCTCCGTTTTGCGCTTGAGTTCGTTTACATGGGGATTTTGGAGAAATGACATCATTTCTGGGCTTTACGTACCCTGGAGTCCTGTATGGTAAAATATTATTATTAACTACCTGTAATAGATTTAAATGCAATTAGAACTAGTAATGCTGTATAGAAAGCAATAGGTAAATTACTATTGTATTATTAAGCTTGTTATTGGGCCTAAATAGAACTACAACCAGGTTGTTAACGAACTTGAGTAACAACGTTTATAAGCAATGATGTTGTTCTCCATAGAAATAACCGGATGAACACAAAGCACAAAATGGCTAACATGCCAACTCCTCCTCCGACAGGTTGTTAATAGCAGCTTGCCAATTAGAGTCTTTCTTAGAAAGCTACCATCGTTGTATAAGAAAAACCCCGTCAGTCTCATTGAATTTAGAAATTTCGTCAATGACGTCGATATCAGAGCCTGGATCTGACCGACTTAACATATATAGATAGAATCTTATCTAAACACAAAGAAAACTTTAGATATCGGTTGTTCTCAGTATAAAACAAGACGATTATCTGCTTCAATCACGACATGCGAGATAAGGCCGGGCATAAGGGCCGAATCCGGCCGAATCTCAGCAAAACAAGATCCATCTTTTCAGCATCGGCTATCCCGGCATTGAACCGGAGATGGATGGTCCTTATCGATAAAGTGGGTCAGTTCTGACTCTTTCGCATTAACAATTTCATCCCTCATTAACAAACCATCATCACCAAAAACCCGAACCCGAAAAATGTCTGCCACCGATGATGGAGAACTCCCCGCCGTGTTCGAATCGGCCTCTGCTTACGACACGCACTCGGACAGGGACACTGACCGGATAAGATCGCCGCGTCGTGGCCTCAAGAGGATATCTGCAGCGTGCCAGAGATGCCGCCGAAGAAAACAAAAAGTACGTGCTACCACATCCTCTCGGGTCGTCGACGATATAATGGACTGACTTTTTCTGTGTCCAAAGTGTGACGGCAGACATCCCGTATGCGGGGCTTGTGCTGCTGCAAATGTGCCTTGTGTCCCCTCAGATCGTCTCACTGTCAAGGTCGACAGGGAATGCGAGTGCGACCATCTGAGAGGCCAGGTAGAGCGCCTGAAAGACCGGGTGAACGAGCTACAGACACAACTCGCCATGCAATCGAGACTGCCCTCGGAAGCCCGCTCTCAGGAGAGTCATCTGCAGATAAGATCTGTCGCCGATCGCCAAGAACCCGATGGCTCGGTTGCGAGCTTGGAGAGGGGATATGTCGGACGCATGCTTCTGCCAACTTTTAGGGGGTTGGGACCTAACGGTGCTTCCGAGACGGGGTTTATGACGGGGCCTTGGCAGCTGTGGCATGGGTTGACAGCCAGTGAGACGCCTCCGACCGCCACGTCAAACACATTCTCGCTTCACCGAGACGGCCTCAGCCTGATTGAAGTATTCTTCGATCGCCGATGGCCGCAATACCCGGTCCTTCATCGCCCATCGTTCATGGAGCAGCATTACATACCATACTGCAACGGCCAAGTGCGGAGCAGACTGTCGGCGTTTGAAGTTCACATGGTTCTCGCAATTGGAGCATCAGAAAAAGCGCGAATCAGCTCAGACGCACCCGTTTCTCACGAGGTCTTCTTCGAGGCAGCTGTGCGTGATCTCGACGCTGTGCTCTCAGCTGATGACATCGACTGCATACGCTGTCTTTCCCTGCTCTGCCTGTTCGGCAGCAACGAGCCGCAGTCGGTCAATTTGTGGTACACCGTTGGCATGGCGTTGAGGCTTGCAGTAGGTATTGACATGCATCGGGAGGAGAGCATGGCCAATAAGACGCTGCTTGATGCCGAGATGCGGAAACGGTTATTCTGGAGCTTGTACACCATGGACCGAAGTGTCTCAATCTCTCTCGGGAGACCATTGGGCATCCAAGACGCTGATATCACGGTACCCCTGCCATTGGTGCTCACTGATGAGCAGATTGCCGGACCTGCAGAACAAGCCATAGCGAATATCCTGCCTGACGTCAGAGACATGTCTGCATTCCGTCACATCGTCGAACTGCGCCAGATCAATGCGGGAATCTACTCCGCCCTCCACTCAGCAGGCGGCATCAACCTCCAAGGCCGAAACCTCGACGCCATACGCCAGCAGCACTACACTCGCCTCAACGCGTGGCTTCTCTCGGCCCCGAGATACCTTGCGCCACTGTCGATGTACCAAACGCCAGAGTGGTTCCAGATCGCCTATCACCAAGCCGTCATCAACCTCCACCGACCATCTCATGCGTCGCCCGTGAGCAGCGCAGACGCCATCCGCCTATGTGCTGATTCATCCATAAGCCTCATTAGCTGCTACAACGCTCTGTATGCCAAGAACAAGATAATCTACACGTTTGTGGCGCTCGACTCGCTATTCATGGCTGCTGTGACGATGCTGTACTCCATCAGAGCGAGTTCCGTGGTCCGTCTTGAACTCACAAGAGAAGTCGTCGAGGCGAATATAGAAACTTGCGTGAGACTCCTGTCCAAAATATCACACGGCAAAAAGGTTGGTGAGAGGAGTACGCAGATCATACGGAGATTGGGGAATGCAACGTTGGCAATTTTCGACAACACGTCACATGCCGAGGGCGAGATTGACACAGAGTTCATGTCATGGTTTGGAGTCAAAAGTCAGAATCCACCGCCTCGTCAGGAGTATCCTACGCCAAGCATCGACACAGCCTGGAACGATCTATTCGAGCATGGATACGACCTCAACAGTTTTCAGAACGTGCACCTGCTGCTATAGGTCAGAGCTGTAGTTAGACTAATCTAAGTTGTTTCTTCAACGGTTATGGATGGGCCGATTGTCAGGGATCCCTGAATTACATTGTGTGATTGAGTTTTGAACTCCGCAGCATCCGGTACCGGCATTGATTCCATTGATTACAAGCTTACGAGAGTATGATGAGCAGAGTTGAAGTTGCTCGTCAATTTAATCAGCTTTATCCTTGTCTGAGGGCAGTGCATGCGATCTAATTAGGTTTGTTGCTGTCATCACCGTTCACAGTCAATAATCAAAAGAATGTAAAGTATAACCCCTGTATGTATATTCAACCTCAAATTAAGGTCATCGAAGTAAATACAAACATCAACACTGCCTATTGACATACGGAGTAGCTGGCATAGGCTTTCTCCGTCAGAATCTCCCTCCATATGTGCCCTGATATCCAACAATCCAACTAGCTACTCCAAGGAGTAGGTCAAGTCGCCGAGGCGTGTCAATTAGAGAACCTTGACACAGTTGAGGGCGTTGATGTTGACGAGAGCACCCTGAAAACAGTTAGTATTGGATCTTGTTCTCCCTTTTTTGGGCTACTTACCACGGCCAGAGGGGAGTTAGACTGGCAGCAATAAGAGGTGGTGGAGCAACCGGCACCAAGAACCTGGACGAGGCAGCCGAGACCATTGCAGCAAACGTTCTGGCTCTGAGCAGAGCAGGCGGGCTGGTTGTTGCCGTTGTTGCTACCGCCAGTGCGAGGCTCGACCTCATAGTTGCCAGGAGCGGGAGCAGCGATGGCAGCGGCGGCCATGGCGAGGACGGAGGCGATCTTGGTGAACTGCATTTTGAATGGAGTTGAGTTGAAAGAGTTGGTTTTTGGGAGTGGGTGAAGTGTTGAGGATGCTGTTGAGGATGCTGTTGGGGATGCTGGTGAGTGTTGATGAGGATTTCGAGTCCAAGAGGGAGGATGATGGCCTCTTTATACTCGAAGCTTCACACCAGAATCGTCAAGTTCCCTGATCAAGCGCCCGTCTCCCTGGCTGTACGAGATTACTCCAAGCCGTAATGCTACGTGACGATGTTCCGCATCACACATCTCAGCTGAGCCGAGACCATAGACTTTGAGCAGCGGAACTCGGGGCGATCACTGCACCGGTCTGTGTCGGTTAGTGGGGCTCAAGTTCTCAACTCTTCCTCCCTTGGTCTGTGATCTCCATCATCCACTCGGTACCTGGCCGGGACAAGGGAGAGAGACCCATGTTTCCCCTGCTCAGATCATGTTTCCTCGTTGTCACGTCTCAATTTCTGACAGGGATGGTTGCATTATTTCAATATACTTTTTGCGTAACAGTACGACTCTAACTGCCGATCCCCGCTAAGTATTTCAGAATTGTAAGGCGAGGGTCCGCTCGTAAATTTTCAGGCCACAGATGGCCCCGGTATCTTTGGTTAGCGCCCGCACTATGGGGATTCAGGGCATCAAGTCCAATTTCAGCTAAGAATAGGACTGAGCAGTTGCAGTGTTGAATGAACAGCAAGCAGCATGAGCGTAGTAGAATTTATTGAATAGAAAACAAGAAAATTACACTGTGACACTGCTTTGGCCGGACCTTTGCTCCGTGACCAAGACGCAGCATCGTCAGGGATCATGGTGCGGTTCCGAATCTTGCAGTCGATCCAGGACGTCTACAAGCAATGCATGGGAAAAATGATACTCTCGAAAGCTGAAATCTTGGAAAGGCACAGCATAAAAGGTTGAGTGTAGTGGATTGCTCCAGTGAAGCGCAAGGGTCTCGCGTTAGCCACGTCGTCAACGACGACTCGGAGCATCCGCATCAGGCGCCCTCATTTGCTCTCCCCTCCCGGTCCTTGGCTGAAAGCCAAAACGGGGCCGCAGCCCAATATGCAGCCACAACGAATTAGGGGGCTTAACCCGCGGTAAACTTGGCATAATTGCTTCTGTTTACGACCCGCAAACAATGTCCTACACCGAGACAGCCACGACAGCCACGCGTGTTCCTGACTCAATTATCTTGGCTCCAGTTCTGCATTGATCGACAAAAGGGCAAGCCTAGCCTGCAGAGTCTCACCCATTGAGTGAATGTCTTATTGCCGATAGCCCGGTAGGGAGGGCCGAGTCTATGGTTTTGATTGGACCCAATTGCCGGAAGTCTCAGCCCGGTGGCTTGACGCCGATGATCAGTGCTTCTCATGGGACGAAAATGCCAAAAGGGCAGAATTAGCTGATGAGTGTTATGCGGAGAAGAACGCAAGGGCCAAAGCGAGGGCTCAGAGCGTTACCTCTGGCGCCTGACTTTGGCACAGCGACAGCGCACTGAAGTATTTTCTGCTTTTTCTTTTTTTCTGGTGAAGATCGCTCCTCAACGTGGTAAAGTGCTTTCGTAACGCTTACAGGGGAGATGAACCCTCTGTTGGTCTAGAACAGAAAGTGGATTGTATGCATGTGCCGCAGCGGTAGCCCCAAAAATTACAAGACATTTCTATCAAACCGTTCAGTGGCAATACTGATATTCGTTTTTTACCCCTGCCATGGCTAGGGGGGGAAAGAAAACTCGGGACCTCAATCCTAAATGATAAAAAAGATTTGGGTATTATAGCCTAAGCTTAGGATGACTTTGCCAAGTTTATTTTGATACCCTACACTAAGGTTCGCTGTTTTCTTGCCCCTGAGGCACGGGTAGCCAGCCAAGGGCCCGTTGGGATGTCTCAGAGGCGCATGGTCATAAAAGGCTTGGTTTACGAAGGGGAATCGCTGAGGAGGTAAAAACAAGAGGGATCTGCGCTTTACATACTTCAATAAGAAGTTCCGTGTTTTTACGGAGTTTGTATTACCACTCTAAATGCCCACCAGCCTCACGATTTGTCAGTCAGGCCTGACTCGGTCTGATAGTCTGCAGCTGATATCCCTACTGCTCGTTACCTGTCAAAGGGATCCAATAGGGTAGTAGCGCTGGCTCAGACACTTGGTCGACTATCTGACTTTGCTGGAGATCACTACCTAGATGATCGCTATATGTTTCAGCTCCTCCAAGATCAGCAACACGCAATATGGCTTTCATCGCGACGTACAGAAATCGATATCAATCTTTGCCATAGTACAACGTCGTATTGGCAGAGATGATCGTCGATCGCCACGACCTTGGGGCTTTGTGCTTGTGCAACGGAGTGACAGACCGAGGCGAATTGGATCGGTGTGATGACATGGTGATACAGCAGTAGTTCTTTCCGAGGTGGAAGGCCTTATTTTCAAGCCTCAGATCAAATCACCAACATCGAAGATTCAAAATCTTGTTTTTTTGTTAGTTACCTTGCGATTTGCTAAGGTCTCGTGATGGTGCTGGGATGGTACATGAATCATGATTATGCATCGTGGCCTGATACCTAGATTTTCTTGCCAAGACCATGCACTCTTCTTGAACCAGCCTTGAAGCGTCAACATTGTCTCCTTGGTCGACAAGGGTGACCGGTAGCTGAGCTCGTGTTGTAGATCTCGTAGTTGCATTGAGCTTGGCTGCTAATGTAACTGGTTACCTCGAGAGAGACCGGAGTTCTTGCCGGTCAAAACATCACCAGAAAGGAGGAAAGAGAGAAGAATTTCTGGTGTGCTAATCGAATGAATGAGATACAAGGATCATGAATAAGATTAGTTAGTTATCGATGGAGCAGTAGTAGTGGATATATGGGGACTTGGAGCTAATGCCAGGAACTTCATCACGGCAACAGAATGGCTTCCGATCTGTTCCAAGCGGACTGGAAAAAAGTCATCAAAGATTCTCCTAAGCTCACCATAAGGTGATGTGATTTTACTCTATGTGCCCTAGTATTTCTGACACCTCTCCAACAGTAGCCGTCTGCAGATGATCCCTACGGCTCAACCAATTGCCGAACCGTTCTTGCTTTTTCCAAGTGGTCTAATGTTGAGCAATCATACGCTTGCCGCGTCCCCGGCGGGTGCTCCCGTTGCTTTGCGCGCTCCACACTCATTTCGCTTTATGGCCGCTTTGTAGACGATCCACCCTGCACAATTCGCGAGATCCCGGAGTGGGTAAACCATCATCCTTCGGCTTTTTCGTCCAAGCTCACAGAACACTTACCTTAGGCAGCAATACTGAGATACAAGTACAATAGCTAGCCGTGGTCAAAGGAAGAGTCATGTTGAGATCAACGAAAACTTGATGACTTTAATGATATCAGGCGTGTAGGGCTTATAGGAAACATGCTCGGGCTTGAAGAAACGTGCTTAATGTAGGCTCCTTGCCACTTTGCTAAAGGCATTATGTATAAGTTGAGTATATTGATTTACATCCAATAAACCTACTATTATACTGGAATCTTATCTAGGTCAAACTTTATAACTCTTAGGTCCCGATCTCTGTAAGCCATAGCAAGCGTGTTGCCATTCAGGACCGATTTTGATGATGTAAATGCGGGAGGAAGCCGCATTATCTTCTCCAGTCCTCGATAGATCCATTTCTGTCCCAAAAATAGAAGAGCCTGATCATGCGTTACTCTGTCTAGATCTTTGTCCTCTTGATCAAGGCGGGAGGAGGGTAGAGGAAGTCGACCGTTTGAGCAATTCAGGCACCCGTCCTCCGAGATCCAGAAAGTGTCAATAATTCCATCAATAGTATAAGATCCAACCTCGGATCCCTTTTCAATGTCCCACATCCAGACTGTCGACTCCGACTCGTGACCATCTCTAGCCTCCGACAATACAAGCCTCCCGCTTGGCGTGAAAGCCATCCATACGGTCTCTTCAACGTAATGCTCAATCTTGCATACCAAGCTCATAGAAGAAGTTTTTCTAACCTCTACATACACGTGCCCATCCTCGGTAAAGTTCAGCATCCCGAAGAGTTGGCATTTAGGATGAAACGCCAATAAGGGACTGTATTCCGCCATTCTTTCCTCGAATGTGGAAAGGTCCATAATAGTCCATAAGCCAGGATCAACAACTTGACGACCACCCCAACAGAAAGCGAAGAACCTACTGTCTGGTGAGAACTTGAAGCTTGAGCAATTAACCCGTGTTGGAGAGGCCTCCCTCCAAAACCTCTCCGTAGATATCACGCTCCACAACTCGATTAAAGCGTTTCTAACCACAAAGTCAGTATATAATTAATAGTTAAAGCTTATATAATATCTTATTAAGATATATACTAAAAAATACTAATTAATTTTAAGCTTTTAAAGATAATATATATATAGCCTTAATAAAAATAAATCTTTTAATTAAAATTATAATAATATATTTTTATAATAATTTAATTAATAATCTTATTAATAACTATTAAAATATAAAAAGCTAGCTTAATTTTTTATTATTAAAAATAAAAGAAATTTTTATATAAAAATATAAAATAAAAACTATAAAAATGCCTTTTTTAAATAATAAAATTACTTTTTAATTATTAATTAATAATTAACTTTAATATAATTATAAAAATAATTAATATTTTATAAATTTATTAAATAAAAATTATAAATTATTTTAAAAGCTTATATTAAATTTATTTAATAAAAGTAATAAATATTTTATTTTTTTTAAAAAAAAAAAATAATAAAAAAGATAATTTTATTAAAATTAAATTAATAAAATTTAATTTTTTTTTAATTTAATTAATATTTTAAAAAATATAAATTTCTTATAAATTAAATAAAAAAATTAAATAAATTTACTTAAAAAATTAAAAATAAAATAAAAAATCTTAATAATAAAATCTTTTTAATAAACTTAAAAAATAATTAATATTAGCTATAAAGTTTATTTATTAAATATATAATAATATAAAAAAATAAAAATAAAAAATAAATAATTTAATCTAGCTTTTAAAATAAGTAAATAGACTTTAATATAAAAGCTTAATTTCTAAGATATAGCTATTAATAAAGTTATATATAATATAAATAAATACAGTTAAAATTATATTAAGTTCTCTTAAAAAGGGGAAGTCAGTATATAAGATGCTAATAGTTCGACTATCGGGTGAAAGCTCGATATCGCCAAAATCTTGGTCGGATGTCGTCTCGCACACCATTATCTGTCCCAAGGTCGTCATGTCCACTACCTCTATCCCTCCCGTAGTCGAAACAAGCGCGATACATTTACCGCTTGACGAGAAGATGATCTTCTGCCATTGCTTGAAAGGGTGTATTTGAGCAGTCATGGTCTTATTCCACAACTGATATATCCCACCGCTCAACCCCAACGCAATGTACTTTCCATCATATGAAAAGCGGATTGACTCTACTGCATCAATTGGAAGAGCTAGTTGGTTGCCAGCCGAGTCATATAACTCGCAAGCCTCTTGCCCAAGCCGGGAAATGCGCACTAGACTATTATCCGGAGAGAGCTCCATCGAGTCAATGCATTGAACGTTGGGCTCTGGAAGTCGGTGTCCCGTTGCATCGGATGGAATGTCCCAGAGTGAAAGCCAACACTGACATCTTGTAGCTATAATCCTACCGTCCGAACATTGTGCAAAATACGTCTCGAGATAAGGGATTTTAAATAGTATGACCTTTGACAAGGCCTTGATATCAAGTAATTCAATGACATCATGGCGTCCAACCAAGATCTTTCTCGGGCACAATCAAACCCGAAAACCCATTGACGAGGCCTCTGCGCCTCGACCACTATGTGTATATACCGATCTCATGCCCTTTCAAAATGAGCATTCAATCATTAAGAACTGAACACCTCAACGAGTCGTAAACATGGGATTCAAAGTCATCATCGTTGGTGGCAGCGTCGCTGGCCTATCTGTGGCCAACATGCTCGAGCAATTCGACATAGATTATGTGCTCCTCGAAGCATATCCTCAGATAGCTCCCCAATTCGGTGCTAGTATCGGTATTCTACCCAACGGCTTTCGCATCCTCGATCAACTTGGATGTTTCGAGCCTATCCTCGACATTGCTGGGGATTGCCGCTATACTATTGGAGGCATGTATGGGTCCGATGGCCTTCCCCTTGCCCCTCGTTCAACGACTAGTCTCTCGGTTCACTTTGAGAAGAGGTAAAGATACGCTTGACATAAAGCCACAGGAGCCTGGTTATATTGACTGAGACAAGAGTCGGCTATCCCTCCATTTTCATCGATCGACAGATGTTGCTGCAAGTTCTGTACAAGAACCTCAAACATGAAGATCGAGTGTTGACTAAGAAGCGGGTTACTCGCGTGGAATTGGTCGAGGGTGGAGTCCAAGCTTACACTCAAGACGGGTCTGTGTACGAGGGCGATATTGTCGTGGGAGCAGACGGCATCCATAGCGCAGTGCGAGACGAAATGTGGCGCCTCGGAAAGGAACAGAGTCCAGGATACTTCCCCGAAGACGAACACTCTCGTACGTGTCACTTCACATAATCATCATCTCCACCGCTCACAGGTTCTATAGGAGTTCCAGTCTCGACCAGATGCATCTTTGGAATTTCGAAACGACCCTCTGCTCTGGGTCATCGAAGTCAACAGATGGTTGTTGGTGATGGCCACGCGTATCTAATCATAGCAGCACCAGGTGACCGAACGTATTGGTTTCTCTTCGATGGACTTCCAGAGACAAAGCGTGGAAAGGACATTTCGAAATACACGAAGACGGATGAAGAGGGACTCGTGAATGAACACCATGACGATCATATCACTGAAGACGTCACGTTTGGCGAGTTGTATGACCGAAAGATCATGTCGACGCTGGTTCCACTTGAAGAGTATGTCTTCGATCGTTGGCACTACAAACGCATCGTCACGATAGGAGATTCGGCTCACAAGGCATGTCAGTCCTTATATCCCCATTCTGCATAGCTGACTGTATTATAGATCGATCCGGCATCAGGTCAAGGTGGCAACGGAGCTATGGAGTCTGCAGCACTGCTCGTCAACGCACTGGTTCGTCAACTCAAGCTGGGCCCCCGGGGTCTTTCGGACTCTCAGGTCGACTCTGCGCTCTCAGAGGTCCACTCCCTCCGCTACGAGCGTGCAAAGAGTCTAGTCGAGCAAGCACATTCTCTTCAGATTATGATCAGCCAGCGGTTCCCTTTCGCTCGCTTCATCTTCAAGCCTCTCATTTCGCTCTTTGGCCCAGACGCTTTCATTGACATCGTCACCCCGATTTGCTGTGAAGCTACAAGGATCCAGGGCATTCCTGTTCCGAGACGGCCTCACTTTGTGCCTTTTGAGGATGAGTTGCCTGCAAAGCCAATAAAAGGCAGTCTTGCTAGACGAGTCCCGTGGGTTCTGGCAGCTGGCACTCTTGGACTGTCGCTTTTTGCAGCGCTCAAGACCAAGGACCTTGGAGCTGGAACGGGGGCTCTCTACAGCATATTTCAGCAATGGGGTTCTGGAGGGCTTCTGGAAAAAGTAGTTGGGCAGAGCTCGGCGACAAGTCTAACCAACCTGACTCCTGCTATTTCTTCATGGCTCATTGAAGGCTCTCGCCGTGGAAACTCACTAAACCCTTTGTCATGGTTCGTGCCAACCCTATGACCATAATATTAGCACAATCACTAACCCTGAACAGGACCACGGTCTGCTCGCTCATATACTCACTCATCGGTTCGAGCTCAGTACTTCCATTCTTTTGTCTGTCGTCTGTACTCTTCTCTACCAAGTCCACTGTCCACAGACCTGTCGACCCCAAGATCGCCAAGTCCATCGTTCCAGGCATTCTCCTAGGCTACGTCGCACCAACATTCGCGGCGCTGTTGCCGATCAGAGATGCCAAACTGAGGCACTATGTCGGGACTGTGTGGCAAGCGTACCCTTTTCTTAGTGCTTTCTTCACTAGAGGACTCGCTGCTATCCGTGCCAAGACTGCCAACAGTGGACAGCAGGAAGCTGACACAAAGATCGACGAGAGGCCAATCAACTATGCTCCCCCAGCTGAACTTCAAATGTACACAAACGAGGATGTAGCGCCACTCAAGTTCTCTCATGGCTGTGCGCTTGCTCTTTGTCTGGCTGCTCCCGTCATCGCCAAGACTGTATCTACCGACTGGACGCTGTCAGCCATATCTCAAGTAGCGCCTTTCGGTCCAAACGCAGGGGTTATAAATGCAGCCTCGGGCCTGGCATACTCTCTGTACGCAGTCTGGGAATTGCGCTCACTTGGATTTGTGAGAACGAAGCAGGCTGTGCTGGGAGGCTTGGCCGGTGTTGGCGCTCTGGGGTTGGCTGGACCTGGTGCCATGATTGCGGGCATTGATTATTGGCGCGAGCATGTCATCTCTAGCTTAAGTCCTGACACTGTGCTACTATAACTGTATAGGGTTGGATTGAATGCAAGAGCCGTGTAAATCTAGGGGATTGATAGATTAATTGGGAATTGCGCCTGTAACCTGCGTGTGTTATTAGTTACCTCCTAGGCAACAGTGAGGGCGGCGAGTATGCCCGTATGTGCTTTTTTGTTGTTCTTTAGCTTTTTGGCCTGGAGGCTGAAGCCTCTTTTGACCCCTCAACCTTATCACAGATATCAGCAAAGATGGCCCAACAATAGATGCAGTCACAGTCTATCGGACATACAAGATATACAGTGATCATTTCAATTTACTGGACCTGATACGGCGACGATTTTACAAACTGCAGAAGAAACTAAATCCTTGGTCGTCTAATGCCAAGTGTTCGGAAGGCCTATCTCTGCCCGCGCTCAAGCAAATGAGAATCTTCTGTGAAGATAGCGCCCGGATATCGGGCAATCTGGCTGACCCGGAGGATAAAGCTTCTGGGAGTAATATGAGGTGCCTAGTCTACGTTCTCCTAAGTCTGTACTAAGCTATGCTAAGCTTACCTAAGTTTTGTCATCCCTTAGGATAGAGGTCCAGCTTTCTCGACGCTGGTCAGATAATTGCCGGCGGTAAGGTTAAACTTGGGCAGAAAAGCTGTGGTCTGATCGGACATATTGTTTAATTATTATGTAGTAATTTGTATGGGATCAAAATAAAACGCCGTGTCTTGCTGTTCTGATGATAATAGGGATGATGACGGCCGTGATGATGATGCTTGAAGAGAGTTGATCATGGGAAAACGGAATGTTTTTAACTTGAAGCACCTCCCTATTACACTAAGAAATGTAAGTGATACCTCCTTTATTACTTCTTAAGCATATTAGGAAGTCATACTTGGCTAGATAAGAAGGTGCTGATTAGAATCCCAGAATGATCCTGCCCATTGCCATTCCCTAGAGTCCATTTCAAACACGTCTTCACAATAGACCCATGGATTCCAGCTATGCTTATCGACTGTTCCAATCCTGTATAGCCCAATACCTTCAACCATGAGAAAGTTGGGGGATGAACTGTCCAGGATGGTCTCAAATGTCCATAGCACAAACTTTACCTGATCCTGAAGCGCCATGCTCTGAAGCTGGAGGAGCATACCCAGCCCTTGTGTTGTGAGGTAGTGTACGTACTTGTTCACCTCGATCTGTTTGCAGTTTTGCAGTCGTAACTTTCGTCGGTCTTGAGCCATTCCAACCATAAGGCATGTTGCGTTTTTCCCTAGTGAGCTCATTATGTTCTTCATCATGGTGCAGTGCTGGTCGTAAATGTAATAGGCAATTGAGTAGAAAGTTTCCGTGGCACAGTGTTCACCTTCAGCGCGGCAAATACCCGGAGAGAAAAGAAGGTAGCGAGTGTTCAAGTCCCTCGGAAATAATGGCTGTCCATCGTGGAAGAAAGCCTGAACATAGCTCTCGAATCTACAGGCAACGTTGACAAACCTTAGATACTCCTTGGAGGAAACTTCAGGCAGGTCTTTTGGGCGTATCAGATGCTGAAATAATTGTACGCGAGCCTGAGAGATATAACTTGTCGTCAGCCATTCAACATCGATGGCGAGAGTCGAGAGCGTGCAAATGGTCGCGAGTGAAGCACAAGGGGACAGGTGATGATGATTACTGTGACTGTTGATACAAGACCACAGAATCCACCTGACGATTAGTTCACGATGCGGTGGCTTAGGATCATTGAACCCAGGGTCCTGCTTGGCATGGCGGAGTCGAGCTGCGAGCAAGGTAGCAGTTGAGACATAACCCCCATAAACTTCCATTATCTTGGCCGTATGTGGCGTCATCAATTGCTTCCTGTTGTTTAGAAAACAGTGTAGCAACCAAGGATCGGCGCGGATTATGGAGGAGATATCCTGCGGGGTGTCGGCATATTGCATGATCGCCACTGCGAGCTTGACGGGCAAATCCTGAAACTTGGCCATGGCGGGAGATGTTGAGAAAAGTAAGGTTGGGAATGGGGATGGGGAGAAGACTCCAGATATTCATATGGTAAGAAAATAAGATTTCAGAACTTGCCACGCTGTGGATTATTGATCATTATCGGATAAGCTCAAAAGCTTGTCTTGGGCAATTTTGTAGGCAGCTGCTTGACTACCTGAACTGACTTTGATAAGTTACTTTGAGTTGATAGACCCCACAGCTGATGGTTACAGCCTCACACGCTGTGAGTTATGTATAATATTTTTGACTTCTCTCTGCAGATTTGCGATCTCGGCAACCTCTCTGCGAGCACTTTCACAGAACCTTGACTGGCTCCGCTCCTGAAGCATTTGGCAATTATAACATTAGTTTGTTTCTACCATAAGCTGTTTGCCTCCTTAAAAGTCTTCAAACTCTTCTCCTGACCCAGGCTTTCAGGATCTTCCTATCTTATTGAGAATTATACTCAGCAACACATGCCACTAGTCGTAGATCCTTGTATCCGTAGAGTTTCAACAGGAAGTAACTCTCTTATCAAGCTCTTCTGCATAGCAGACACCCAAAGCATCCCCTTCACATTGGTACCGTGTAAAATGAGCAAAAGTTGCCCCGAAACTGGCCTAGGCATGGGTAATTGAAACACCTCATATCGCTTCCGGCTCCGCTGGGCTTGAAGATGTATTCAAAGCCGCAGTAATCGCATTCCCATGCATACTCCCACCTGGAGCCCTTCAGTGACTTCGGGTTTGAATCACTGTTGCTAGCTGTGCAGGGAGGGTTCACTTGGCCATTTGCCTCCAGGAGCTTTTTAGGTAGATATCTCGTCAACATGTCGTCCTCCCCGTTCTCCTCAAAACCGGTGTAGTCTGGCAATCCAGTCGGCATCACCGTGTTGGACTCCTGTATCTGCGTCATATCCATACCAGAGCAAGAGTCTTGAATCTCCGGCAAGGGTGATCTCTGTAGTGGTACGTTGAAGTCAAACTCAAAGTCCATATCTTTTGGCGTCATTGGTATCGAATCAACACCACCGCATGACGAAGTCTTCTCAGCCTCCTCCATATCGCAGTCGTTCGATGGCTCATCTGATAATTCTTGAAAGCCGCTAAAAAGCTTTTCCATCAACTTCTGAACAGATTTTCCTTTCTCACTGGGAAGGCCCAGGCTTCTCAATATTCCTGGAACAACTCGGCTGCTTCCCTTCCTACATATCGCAATCATGCTCCCAACAATTTCTTCCTTAGAATCCCCGAGATAGGGCCCTTCAATTGGCAATTCCCGGTCAAACAGAGTTTTCCATATCTCTTCCCACTGCTTTTCTGGTGATAGTCTTCTATCTAAGCGGAGTTTCAGAGCTCTCTGAGTCCTTGTGTTTACTCCTTCTATGTTGTCAGAAATGCCTTTTGTCCTATCTCGCTTAGTATAATGGCGGCGTGAAAGATGCTGCTTCATATCTTGAATACGATAGAGCCTGCGACTTAAACAATCGATATGGCGTACTGGATCGAGCCTGAGATACGGACAAGCAAAAGCCTTCCTTTCCTCGACATCCTCTACGCTGGAATCATCCGCTTCAACCACCGAAATGCAAGGACTCCCCTCTTCATCGCCGATGCACGTCTCAGGTGGGGTCAGAGGTATTGGTTGTTTCGTCCAGGACGGTTGATCTTGTTCAATTGACTTTAGCGGATCGAATTGACCGTCTGCATCACAGTCAGCGGATAAATAGACACTTAGCCTGTCATCTGACCATTTGCGTACGCAAGTTGCAACGTGAAAGGCGGCTTGGCCACTTCTCTGCTTGGAAAACTGTACGTCGAGTCCCGTTCATGAAAGCTGTAAGTCTCTGAGGCACCAAAGTGCATGAAAACTTCGTCTTCATTTATGGTTCTCTGTCTCGATGAAAGCCCTGTATTCGAAAGCATATCAAGCGAACAGTACTTGGGTTGCGTTCCAGTGTTGTAGCTGGTTGCCTCTGCTCCATGATCCACTACTTGGGTACGATGAAGGGCTTCTGCGAAGCTGAGTGTCTCTGATCTTGTGTCATCCGTTGGAAATGGCGGTATGGGCGTTGAAAGGTCTGATTGAAATTCCGAGTCGAATACGGAGGTCATAGAATGTTGTGCTGTAAAGAGTTGTGAAAACACAGCCGAGGTTCCAAAAGTCATCTCACTCTCTGACCCCTCGCCTCCCTCCAGTGGCTGGGTTAGCTGGAGCCATTCGAATGAGTTCTGAGCTGCCATGAACTCTAGCCCTGTCGAGTCGACGATTATTCCTCCGAACAAGACTGCAGTGAAACACAGCTGACGTATTGATGCGGATTCCTTCATAGCGGTCTGGTCAAGCATTCTCACAAAGCCTTTGAATCCACCAGGGTCATCCAGAATCTCAAAAACGGGAACGTCAATCAGATGGGATGCATGATTAAAAAATGGATAAACATAAGTGACGTCCTTCAGTGTTCGTGACACGCTTACTGACAGTTCGCACCAATGGAGAGGGGTTTCAGTACTGCAGGGAGTGGCGTTAGCGCCAGCACATCTGAGCCACTGTAATGTGCAGGCGCTTGGGGATATGAAAAGTTATATACCAATTTACTCTAAGTTTACATAAATCTACATAAAATAATATAAGTATGTTCAAAACTTAGGATAAAGGTCATAAGCTTTTGTCTATCTTTTGGCCGATTCCGTGTGATTAAACACTGTGATCTCTATTTAATAACAGTCTTTGGACTCTTTGCTGCCTTACGTTAGCCTTTCTATCTATTCGCTTTTATGTCTACGGTGTCATAGAATCCCTTAGTCTTTGATTCGGGTAAAGTATCCCTGGCTATGTAGTAATTCTTCCCGGTCTAGGGGTTACTGCAAAATTGCATATTAACTGCATGAACTTGACACAATTGTGTTCAAGAAAATCGCCTGCTGGAATGGCAGATAATGCAAAGCTGCAACTTAGGTTCATTGTACAGTGCACCCCTGAAAATGGCAGTTTCATAGCAACCTCTTGCGATCTGGCTCACGGTAGACCTTCCTGCAAGCCACCTTTGATGCAAGGCAGATTGACCAATCTTATGTCTTGTGGCTTTGATATGGACACAAATGTGTTGCTCCCACCCTCCTTCACACATTTGTGTTGAAGCCGCTACTGCAGCTTACTCAGATAGGGCCAATTATAATGGCATACAAAATTCACCCCTCCCCCACCATCACAGCAGACACGTTGGTCTGCATTAACACACCTCAAAGACTGCTGAAGCTGAAGAGTAATTACTGCTATTCTAGATTTTTGTTCTGGGCGCCTTGGCCGCCTTGTTAACACAATGGTGTTAGGGGATATTGGTGGTAGACTCGTCAGAACCCACCTTTGGAATGCTTGACAAACAATTCATTGTTCATTTGTGATAGCTTCAACTCTCCAAACCCATTGTTAAACAGAGTTTTATCACGAGAACAATTCATTGTTGAGTAATCTTGTTCTTGTCATCGATTCGCCCACAGCCTTGTTTTCACCATGAGCGCCATCATTACACCAAATGAGCCCCAGCTCCACCAAGACTACGGTGATGGTCTGGTGCTTCAGCATTCCAGTTACTACTCAATTGCGCCGAAACAGAAAAAGCAACGAATAAAGCTGCAGCTTTTGATCCAGCATCTCTGCATCCTAAGTCTCCTTGCGGATTTTTATAAGTCAGAGGGGCCAAGCAAGAAAAAAAGCCAACATGTAGCCACCAAGGTTCAAGACAAAGATTCACCCTTGCCCTCTACGGACGAAATTAGTGCGGCTACCCGGTACTGTAACAATGGAGCCAATGGCGCCCCGAGTGTCGTCGTATTATTCTCGGGTAACCGCAGGCACAGCCACTGGTGGATTCTTTACTGCCCAACTTTGGAATCGTATGGGTCTGAAGCGCCGAGCATCGGCGATAAGCGAGCTGGTTCACCAGGCTCTGGCAATCAATCCGGCGAAAAGAAACAGCGGTCTGACCAGCAGAACAATGGCCAGGATGGTAGCAAAGATGGCAAGGGAAATGGACAAGGCCCAGGTAAGAATAAAAACGGGTCTTGTTTCTCTCAGCCTTTTACCAAGAAGCTTGCTTGTCTGTTCTTCAAGCTTGATCCTCAAAAATACCAATGCTGCGCAGGCTATAAGATAACCGAGTGGGCTCGTCTCTTGCAACATCTCAAGCGAAAGCATATCATCAGAAGAGATCATTGCCCCAAATGCCGGCATCAGTTTGAAGGCGAGAATGCTGAAGCCGAAAAGGACGATCATATCCGCCAAGACACTTGTGTCGAGAAGACTGTTCTGGACACTGGACTTCTTCTTCAACATGAGTATGATGACCTTGCCGGTCTACATGGCACTCATGAGGAAAAGTGGTTCAAAGCTTGGGAAAAGCTATTTGGAGAATATCCAGCTCCCTATTCGCCATATTTCGAAACAGTGGAAGTGCAGCACAGCGCCATTGAGAGAGAACTGCCGGGTATTTTACAGTCATTCCGCCGCGATACATTGGCTAGGCCGGAAGTTGATACTACCTCCGCTACTGTGGATGCTATAATGAGGGTGTTGCGGAATCCCGTTTCAACTTCCAACTCTCTTATACGCGAAGAAGCCCAGGCTGTGTTGGCACCGCCAGCACCGACACAGATACCTTGGTTCCCAGACATACCACGTGGCCATGATCCAGAGCCTTGGCCTGATACCATGGAGCCCTTTAGGCCTCGTACTGGTGATTTATATGATCAACCAACCATTGCAACAATGGAAGCGGCGCCTTTTGGATCACTGGACATGTCGAATGAAGTTCTTTGGCCCCAGCCCTTGGAAGAACCTGCTGTATTCGCTGATGTGGATGAAATCTTTCGTCGGTGGACGAATCACCCAGATGACGGTCATTATTTTGAAGAGCTTGAAGACAATGGGCATGTTATTGGATGAATGAAATTGCCTATACAGGCTATTGTTGCTTTATACAGTTTTTGTACTCTAGGTTTGCATAAGTGAATACCTGAACCTTGGATATTGCACCTACTTAAGACAGTCTCTAAGTAGCATGATATGGCCTCAAGATGACGAATCTATCGAAGCGCATCCTGTAAAGAGTCGAAGAATAATGAGGCCTGAAATTGTTACCTTATTGGTGACTCAAGGTGCCCAATGCTGCCTAACACAGTGATGCAGTAACTGAATATGAAATATCTAGAAACCTTTTCATTGATGCATGATGACAGGTGACTGTAAAGTGAAATAAGGACGAATAAAATGCATCAGCACCTCGATAAGCATGGGGGCCATGAGGCTCTGTCTGTGCAAGGACAACGAGTTAGTGGCTGATTTGTCACACTTGTGACTTGTAACTCTTACCCGAGTCCCCAGTAAAATTGAGGCTCAGCTGGTGTCGCAGATTACCGCTCTCATTCGTCACCGCAAACTTTGCGGCTCTCACACAATTGTGATTTGAGATTCTGGCCATGCGGCTCAAGCGGGTGCTTTTGATGAGGCTCTACATGTTGTGTTTGCAGCCTAAAGGTTAACCTTATAGGTCGCATGTATCCCCATAGCTACATAAGAGTCAATTATTCCACTTCGCCATGAGCATCGAGTCCCTAACAAGAACCTCATCCTCCAATTACTGTCTATTAAATTCTCAGTTGTCACAAAACATTTCACACTAGTTCACACTCTCTGCACCCATTAATAGTCGCCATGGGCATTCTTCGCCTTCGCCCCAGACGAGCCGCATTAACGCAAACGATTCCACTGAGGCCTTCACAGCCTCCAACACACAGTGCCAGTGGAGTGAGAATAACCCGGCTTCAACACCACCGACACGGCTCTCGCGATTGCGACGTCGGGTATAGAGAAAATACCTACGACAGCGCCAGTGAAAGCTCAGGCGATGAATCTTGTTGCGAGGGCAAGTCGACGCAATGGAAAAATAGCACACTGCTTTATGACCCCAGGGTTCAAATTGCGAGACAGCATTTACTACCAGTAGCTCGTGCACGGCTTTATGAATTCCTCTCCCAAGCATACACCGAGGCGCCTCACCACGAACAAAGACGACATGAATGGCGGAATGAAAACGGATGGGTGCTTCCAATGAACGTTAATATAAGTTGCGATAACGAGGGCCGCGCGATTGAAGATTCTTTTGTTATTGTACCGCGAGTAGGAGGTCACTGTCGCTTCCAATGTCCCTTTCACGCTTCGAACCCTAAGAAATATCCTGCCTGTCTGATTGATCACGAACTCCACTCGATTGAGAGTGTGAAACGGCATGTGAAACGACACCACGCTAGACCGCCCTACTGTCCAAGATGCTCGAGGACCTTCGATAACGTGTCGAAATGCGACAGGCATATCTTGGGGAAAAGGTGCAGAACCGAGAGTCTCAAGATACCAGATGGTATCAATTTCTACCAGAGAGGCAAAATTTCCAAGAAAGATAATACCCAACTATCTGACGAACGTCGCTGGGAACGTATGTACAAGATCATCTTCCCGGGGGCTGAAAGTTGTCCCTCACCGTATCTGGATAGCGAAGTTGGGCTGGCTGTGTCGATGGCGCGAGACTTTTGGGGAATGCGCGGAGCAGAGGTGATATCAGAGTTTTTGGCGAGCCAGAATTGGCAGCCATTTGGCCATGGGGATGCTCATACTGTACTGTATGAGCTGGTGATGTTCGATCTCATCTCGCAAGTCGTGGAGGAGGCTGCCTGAAGTTTTGCTTAAGGGGGGTATTATTTCATAAACTGCTGAGTCTAGGTTCTCGATGCCGGAATAAGCTCTCGGAAACAGGTAGTAGCAGCAAATGACACAAAGCTTACCATTATGTCTGGCCCAGTAAGATACACTGCAACAAGTCGAATTTGCGGGATGAGAGTGTCATGCAAGTCATTTTGTAACTTACATAAACTAAAGACAAATACTAATCAGGTCCTCCATGATTCAAAATGACTCACTTCCCCAAATTTCCTCTTCCGTCAAAGAACTGGGCCTGTACTCTACGCTAAATCCACGCCGTGATACGCCTCGCCACTGTTTTTCGGAAGAAAGACAGCACCGGACCAATCAGATTGTCAGCATAACCAAGATGACATCGTCACTGTATCGTATCCAAGGGCGAAAATTTGTTTCTGGCGAGGACTCATGCGAAATTTGTACTATTTGGGTTCCACTTTGAGTACATCTGAAGTGACATTGATAACAGTGCAGCGCAAATGCCTTGATGACTTAAATATGGAGTGAAGTCTTTGTATTTTAGCTATACTTCTCATTCATATTTTTCTTAATACATTTAATAATAATCAATGGCTTTCCTTTCATCTCCGTTGGGAATCGGTATCTCACTCCTAGCCATCCTTGTCGGGGCTATCGTCTTTGCCAATAAGAAACCGAAATTTCCAATCATCAACAAATACCCAAGAGACTTCTTCCACCGTCAGGCGAATCACGAGTACAAGACCAACGCCAAAAAGCTACTCAAAGATGGTGCTGCCAAGCATGGCGAGAAGCCCTTTACCATCTTGGTCCCAAATGGTATAAAGACAATTCTGCCGCCTTCTTGCGTCAGCTGGGCCAGGAACAACAAAGACTTGGACCATCAGCAACTCATCAGAGACGAGTACTTTGCTAGCTACCCTGGTTTCGACGTTCAGCATGTCTTGCATCACCCGAATAGGATGGTCATCAACATGGTCCAGGGAAAGCTGTCCAAGACTGACAAGACTCTGCCTATCATGAATCAACACATCAAGACAGGTTTGTCTGACATTTGGGGACACGACAAGTCTTGGAAGACGATCAACTGGGAAGATGGAACTACTGGAGTTATTTCTCGCGCAGCAGCATCCATTTTTGTCGGACCGGAACTCGCTGCCGACCCTGAATGGCAAAAGGTGTCGAGGGCTTATGTTCTGGATTACTTTGGAGCTGTCGGCGAAATGCATTTGTGGCCCTCGTGGTTGAGATGGCTGGTTGTATGGTATCTTCCCGGTGCCTCAGCCTGCCGTGCTGGTTTGAAGCGTGCCCGTGAGATGGTAAACAAGGTCGTTGAGAGGAGGCGACAGGAGGCACAAGAGGCTAAGATCAAAGGAGAGGAGGCTCCCGCTTACTACGATGCCCTTGCTTGGACTCTTGAATCGCCACTCAGAAACGAATTTGAGCCTGCGGATGTTCAGCTTTCTCTGGCCATGGCCGCGCTGTTTACCACTTCAGAGCTTTTTCGACAGATTCTCATTGAGCTTGCTCGTCGCCCTGAGGTTGTTGAGCATCTGAGACGAGAGATCGAGGACGCTGCACCGGATCACGACTTCATCGCTACGTCGCTCGTCCAGATGCAGTTGCTTGATAGCTTCATGAAGGAGACCCAGAGACAAATCCCCTCGCTAGGTAAGCTTTTTCCCGCGTGGTATTTCGCACATACTAACTCGTTTAAGTGATATTGGAGAGATTGGTCATCCGCGACACCCGGCTTCCCGACGGCACTCTTCTCGAGAAAGGAACCCACGTCGCCATCGACTCTCGAGAGATGTACGACCCCGCCAAGTTCGAGAAACCCGAAGAGTTTGATGCTTGGCGCTTTTATAAGCGTCGAAAAGCTGGTGATAACGCAAGTTTGTTCGTGCAGTCAAGCCCGGAGCATGCTCAGTTCGGCATGGGCAAGCACCTGTGCCCTGGAAGGTTCTTTGCTGGCAGCGAGTTGAAGCTTTGCCTGGCACATATCATACTCAAGTATGACATGAGGTTGAAGGACGGGTGCTTGGGAAAGCCTATGCAGTTTGGCTTCTTGAGCGCCACTGATCCATATACCCAGCTGGAAGTTAGAAGAAGATAGTACTGAACTTTGTATTTATATGCTTAATAGACTAGAAACTGATTTCACAAATTACGGCGTATTCTCACGGCTGACAAGGCTCATTTTGTGCAAGTTAATCGGAGAATAACGGCAGTCCACTTTATAATTCTATTGCATTATGCCTCGGGTCTTGTTCGTCCTTACGGGCAAAACGAGCAAAGATATATCTACTCCAAGAAGTCAATCACTTCTTATTCTTCTTCTTCCTTCTCTTCTCCTTACACTTTTCGCACTCCTTTTTTATCTCAGTATCAATCACCTCAATCGGTTTTCTGCATAACCCAACTATGCCTCCTGACGCCGCACACGGGGTTACGATGTTCCTTGTAATTGTCAAACCTTTGCAGTCTGTGCATATTACTAGCTCTCTGCATTGCACACACATTTTGATGGCCTGTGATAATAGTTGATATTGTAGATAGTATGAGATCGTTGTTTAGTATTGCGGACTTAACTAATTTGAGATTCCCAATTTGCAGACCGGTAGCAGGGCTATTTATAGTCGCAGGAACATTGGTGGTTCTGTGGCCAGTGATGCGTTGTTCACGGCTAACAATGCGGGCTCCTTATTCTCTACCAGAGAGCTTGGAATGATTTTATCATCTGAGCCTTGACCAGTTGAAGTTATCTGTCACCATGAACCACTGAAGCAGTCTAACCAATGGTACACAGACCAGCGAAACAGTCAGTTACTCAGCCTCACATATCACTGCATTACATATTGGGTTTCTACTAAGCGTTCCTTATGTTTAATGGTATAGCATAGTAACGCGATTTAGTTGCACGATGATTAAGATTCCAGATTAGATTTATTAGGTCTAGTGCAAGATATTACCCTACTTCTCGAGGTCGAGAACTAGAATTAATACCCTTCTGTATTTTGGCAATCCTTTCTTATTTTTTCTTGCTTTTATTTCTACATTTAGAACACAGGGTTTTGGTTGTGTTAATCCTCCTTGTACCGTGGCCACATCTTCTATAGAAGCCTCGAGACTGGGCACAACAGTGCTCATTAAACCGTTGAGTAAGAAGGATCTCACAGACACGGCAGATGGTCTGATATGTTATTTCTACGCATATAGCAAAGTTATGAAATTTAGTAGGTAGTACGATATTGACTCGTTTATTTGTGGTACGGATTCATAGATATGATATCAGAGTTAAGGAGAAATAGTTGCTACTTGTGCAGAAGAGAAAAATTGGGAAGCAGCATGCTTCTAATTTATAGTTTAAAATATTTGAACATGGTAGAATGGCTCGTGATCTTCGATGTGAGGCCGAGTTTATATGTCAACAAGGCTACTCAACTCGATCACCGTATACTGCAATTATCATTCACAAAGCCAGGTCCTTATTAACAAACTTCACAATTCGAGAGGTTAACAGCTCAAACATTCACATATTGCCTGCTATCCAACTTTGGAGAGCCGGGGGAGAGTCGGAAGAGGTGTTACGTAACGCGATTTGGTAGTTTAATTAGTGAATAGTTCAATAGCAATACGAAAGTTATAGTTACAACAGCAGTCGGCAAAGAGGACAGGTACAAGGTGACATCTAGTGGATGAGACCGTCGTTCTTGACCTGCTCGAGATACTTGAAGTAGCTTGCAGTAATGCTTCGCCGAAGTCACTTACCAGACTTAATAAATACAAAAGCAAGAGAAACCTGCGCCATTGTAACGAAGGCGGCGACAAGAAAGGCATTCTGATATCCCATTCCTGTAACCCAGGTAGTGTCACTGAAGAGGTCAGTAGATGAAAGTCTGGAGGATAGTGAGTCACTTACCCGTAGCGAATGGCAAAGCTCACGGTGTTGCGAATCTGGATGATGGTGACAATGGCGTCAGAGCCGTGTTCAGTGTAACAATCAATGCAGTAGCTAAGAGGAAGCTGACACCTGCAGTGATTGCGGCACCTAGTATTCCCAGGGCGATCAAGAGTCCTGACCAGTGAATATGGTGAGCAGCTCCGACACCCCATAGTAGCAGTCCACCAGGTACGAGTACAAGCAGAACAGCATAAAGCCAGAGGCGGTATTCAGGCTCGCGGATGCCGCTGTTACGGCGGGTCAGGTATAGGACGAGCCTATCTCCGATTGGGCCAGAGAAGAATGACCTGCTTCTGTTAGCTGATGTTTAAAGTAAGCGACATTTCGTTAATGCCTACCCGACAAAGACTCCAATGATAGTGGCGACGTAGCAAAGACCAACGTAGCTTGGCTTAAATGAGTATGGAGGAGCCGAGAGAATGATCGAAGCGGTACCATTAAGGACGTTGAAGTAGCAAACAACAGCGCCGTACATAAAGCCACAGAACACAACAATGGGCAAGGAGAAGTACTTGAAGGGTCTGATGAGCATACCCTTTAGAGGAACGCTGTCTTTAACATGCTCGCTTCGGAAGATCTTGATTTTATCGAGGAATGTCTTGGACGAGGGGAAGACGCTGCCGTTGACTACATCGACATTTGATGTAGTCTGCGACTCTATTTCCTTCTTGCCATCGCTGGGGGATTCGTTCGGTTTGTCGACATCGACGGTATCGTTGAGATGCAGTGGGGTGGCCTCTCGGTTATACTTTGTTTCCTCCATGAAGAACAGGCAAACGACGAATGCGGTCGCGTTGAAGATGGCGCACCAGTGCTGCCCAAGAGTCAGTTGAGGAACTCTTATCACTGTTTGTACTTACGAGCACCCATTCCCAGCCTTGTCCGTCGTTGATGAAGCCAGAGATGACAGGTGCCACAAAGTTTGAGCCTGCGAGGAAGAGAGCATAATAAGCAATAAATGTGCCTCTTTCGTGGGCAAAGTACTGTATTCGTAGATTAGATTAAGTAAGGAAGGCGATTGCGTCGGTTACTCACAACATCCGAGACGGAGATTTCGCAGAGTGACTCAATCGGAGCACCAAATGTCCCTTGGAGGACCTTGTTGGCGATCCATTGGCCGTTGGTCGTTGCATGCGGGGCCCAGATCATGATTCCCTGGTGACCATTAGTCGGGGCAGAAACACGAAAGGAGTGGTAGGCTTACAGTTGTTCCCAGTAAGGACAAAAGATACACAGGTCGTTTACCGAACTTTTGTGCTAGAGGCTGCCAGATCAGACAACCCCACCCAAAGGTCAAGAACATGTATCCAGTTCCAGAGTTCAAATCACCGACAGTAAGGCCAGTGGCAGCCGAGATTGGAACAAGAACGGAGTAAATTGCGGCCGAAGCAATGCCAACAGCAAGGCAGTACCTGTAGATCAAATATGCTAAGTACTTTTTTCCTCAAGAGTAAGCGGCTTTACATACACGCATAGAGTTACCATGAGCAGAGTCTTTCTCCATTGGCTCCAATTCAAGGGATCATCGGGATCATCGGAGGGTGCTGGTACAAGAACGATGTCCCGATGACCTTGAGCATGGCGAGTATCCAAGCTGCCATCAAAGTCAACAAGGAGAACCGTTCCAGGAACAAATTCCAACACGGGCTGTGGCGAGTTGTCACCTGGCGCCATGTTGAAGTATACAATAAAGTAGAAAGAATGAGATTGGTTGATTCGTGACTTGAGTTCTATGGGTCTCTGAAGTTCTGTTGCTGGCGAACAGACCAGGGATTATATACATACAATGAAGAGATACCAAGGGTCTAGACCCAGATAACGCCTTCTACCGTCTACTGATCTAGATTGCAATCTCCCCGTGGCCATAAAGGCTAGATTGCCTTTCGACACCCAGCTCGTTCCGATTCTACGATATCGTCTAATCCCTGGGTGGACCCCAGCATGCGGGGTAACAGTCAATGGCTGATATTTACGAGTTTTAGCTTAGCTTTCAGTTTGGCGAACCTTTGACCGATTTAAGCGTGAGACTATGTCTTGGCCAATTATTGACTTTTACGAGAGGTCCTACCAATAGATGGCATTACCGAAAGATAAATTATCTTAAAATGGGGTTGTAGCAAAGCCATTCCACCTATCATAATACTGAGCTACCAGTGAAAGAAGTTCAATTGCGTTCTTTAGGCACGGCAATGTGATATCCGCGCTCTTAGTACAAATATTCAGATCGCTTAAAGCCAAGCTTTATCTAACTACTATCCCTCTAAAGTCTGCCTGTTTTATCTTTCCATAATTGTCTTGTTGTCTTTTGTTAATCTCTCCCTTGGGGAAATATCTCTCATTCTCAGTCCTCGACGTCTACAGGTGTTTCTGTCCTGGTCGATAGGTAATCTGAGCTGAAAAATGCCGTAAAGTGTTACAGTAGAGAGTCTTACAACCGAGGTTGGCTTTCCCAGCTATGCAGCTTCTCCCTACTACTTATATAAATAACTAAATCTAAAATCGTAATAACCTGTTATGAGATCTGTTATAAATATATATATATTATTGGTAAAACACATCTTGTATCTTGTATTAATCTATTATGCCTGGGGATACTATAGCATAACTTGTACTAAGATATGCAGTAGAACAGAGGTAAATTTATTATTTGCCTTTCGACCGCTGTCTACCGGAACTAGAGGATCTTACTTAATTACGAGAAATTAAGCGGTATCGCTCGTGGCATCCTCCTCCGTGCTTGCTTCTGGTGGCGGGGGTCCACCAGGGCCGCCGGGAAAGCCGCCTCCAAAGTCAGGGTTGGTATGGCCTCCATCTTCATATCTAAAGACTGCAGGGGTGACCTTCTCTGTGGTAGTGATGTTGATGCCATAAGCCAGCCAGCCGAAGACACCCTCAGCAACAGTGTCACCCAGAAGGGTCCATTCGACGACCGGGTCGTAGTCCTGGTTGGCAGCCTCAGCTAGAATCCCGTCCCCAGCGTTGGTGGTCTGAGCTTGCGTGTTGGTGTTGTAAGGAGCAAGGGCTTCGACTTCATCGATCAGGTCTTGGTCGAAGTAAGTCTGACCAATGTGGCTGCTGTAGATGTCGTTTCCAAGTGTCTTGTTCTGGTACAGAGTAGCATTTGCATGAGCCAGGAGATGGATGTGCGTCGTACGGCCAACGTAATGACCTGGGAAGAGGGTCTCAAACTGGGCGACACCATCTTCATCAGTTGGCTGGATACCGCGGCCAAAGGTCTTGTTAATGTTGGCCTTGTCGGCAAAGTTTCCGTTTCCCTGATTGTTCACACCACCGTAGACGCCAGTCGCGTTGCAGTGCCAGATCTCGAGGTACAGCTCTGGGACAGGCTCACAGGTAGTCACGTCGATGATTTGGTAGTCGAGAATAAGGTCAACACCCTCCTGGTCCTCTTTCAGATCACGACGGACAGACTCGCCACTGACGTCTTGTAATTGTTAGCATATGTTGTTTTGATAGCTGCTCAATACTCACAGTATGGACCGAGAGTGACCTTGGGGGTTAGAACGCACGAGTTTTGACCTGCAAAGAGGGTCTCGGCTGGAGTGTTGGGTGTATACCCAAGGTCGGTCTTGTTGTGGTCCGTGTTGAGCACGTCCTCAAGATCGCGCTTCTTGATGCCACCTGAGACAAACCACATTAAAAAGAGCTGAGCTACGTGTTGAGAATTACTTACGCTTTCGTCGATGCTCCTCAATCAGGGCAGAACGACGCTTGATGTTACGCTCGGTGACACCTCTGGCCTTCAGCTTCTCAGCACAGTGACGGAGAGACAGCCGCTCAGCACTGGCCTCGAAAGAACGACGGGCTTCGAGCTCATCATGGTGGTCTTCGCCGGGATGAGCCACGGCCAACGCAGCCAATCCCAAAGTAATTGAGGCCGAAAGACGCATGTTAACAGTACAGACAAATAGAGCCAAGTGAATGAGGTTAGATGCTGGCAGAACAAAGCCAGCAAACCAGTTCCCTTTATACATTTTCAAGGCCGACTATCACGTCCAACTCTTCAGTTCTCGGGGTTGCATCACACTGTTATCCCGCCATTGCAAATCACGTCTTTATCCCGTCCGTCTTGGCAATGTTACGTGAAAAAAGTTCCGCAATGCGAAAATGGCCGTACTTGGCAGGAGGATCCATTTCACATGTCTTATGCTTAAAGAAGCGTGATCATTGCAACGTTAGGTTGGTAAAAGGTCTTTCCTAATTCGCTGTGATATACGTAACCCCATGGCAGATCATCGGGATGTGGGCAAACATACCTTATAAGGTCCATAAACGGCTCGGAAACTGACTCCTTAAAGAAGGTCAAAGAGCACAGCTATATGCAGGCCCATACATTCAACGTTTCGGATTTACAGTTTTCGGGATTATACCGGTGGCACCGCAGTCGGGGCCATGATCGTCAAGTTATGTGACTGCTGAGGCGATTAGAACAGATCCACAGACGCAAGAGGGCCTGTGAGGTTAAGCCTTGGACTGCGAGCGTGAGTGATAAAGGAGAATAAAAATTTTTATTTATTTAAAAGGCTTTTATGAAAGAGTTTTTCTAATATCAAAATAGGGTTAAAGTAGTTTTAGGACCCTGATAGGAGTGAGTGCGAGATAAGATCTTCTTGTCTATATGATTGGTGGAAAATGTGGGGTGTATATAACGTAGCTGCTAGGATCATTACAGCTTAATAGGCACCAGTCAATGTGTAGGTATGGAGTACGGAGTAGATAACTCGATATTCTGCCCAGGTGCCTATGCACAAGTAGAGCCTTCCGATATTCAATTTCCATAAATACTCGCCATCAATCGGTAGGCCCTTCAAATAATCCTCATGGCGATCTCTCCTATAATGCAGTCGACTCTCTCCGTCGTCTCGGGTCAGCTCTGTTTCGGCTCCCAGCACAACATTTCGTTCGGTTCCTCTGCTCCCTCTCAAGGCCTCCCGGTGGCTCCAGCGCCAGCAAGTGGCACAGTTCAAGCTCACAGCATCAACTACGACGTTACCGCCCAAAACGGGACATGGAATGTCTTTAAACTTGTTTCAGACACAAGTGATGCAGTAGCATGGTTCGTGGCTCACGAGGATATCGATCCCAGCCAGGAAGGTGATAAGATTCTACACATATCTGGCTCACCCAGACCATGGAAGCACTGTGAACAACAATGCTACTTCTGAGGCTGGAGTATTTGTGGTCAATCGTTATGACTGGAGCTACTGCGACAAACATTGCTTTGATGAGATATACCCCATGGGGAATATATGTTTGGCCGCTTTGGATCAATGACACGTGCACCGCAGCAAGGTCATTCCTGTTCTTCTCTGCATGCACAGAGTTCACAAGGACAAGTGTCTCGGGTATTTCAGAAACACTGCGAGAACATTTGACGCCCTTGGAGAGTTTTGAGCGTTAATTGCGTGAAGGTGTCGACTTCTCGGGAATGGACATGGTCCAATGCTCTCCTGTTGACACGTTTTTACGCAGCCAGCGTCTGAGCAGCTTGCGCCGTACAATCCAAGCAAATAGATATCCGTAGATCTAGCAAAACAAAAGTTCCTTTAAGTACTGCTGCAGTGTGCATACCAGAGCCTGAACTGTTGCCTAAATCATTATGGTAGAAAGTCTGTTGGTCGTTGTAATTATTAGTGGCTCTTAATTGGCTTGTAAACACAAACCTGTTGGTTCACGATCCCTCCATAATTGTGTTTCGGCAAAGTTACCCGTAGCTTGAGTTACTTATCTAATACCTTATTTGCTATATCTCCAGATTTTACGGCAAACTCGGCAATATTAAGAGTCTAGAGAGATAAGCAGGAATTTAAGTCCTAAGTGCAAAGTATATTATATACCTAAAGCAAATTTAAAAACTATAAGAGAAGGAAATCCTGAGAGAAAAGTTAACCCTGTAAATCTAATTATTACTAGTTAACTTATCTTATAAATATTAAGCATTATGCTACTTTTCTTTATTTTATTTTACATTACTATCTTCATTCATTCAACAATGGCGCTTCTGACTCCCCGAGATGCGATCCATATTGATGATCTTGACCGCTATGATGAATATATGAAGACAGTGGCTGGCAACAACATTCTCAATATGTACCAAGAGAATCAAGTCATCAAAGTCGATATCCACGATAATATCGTTCGGTCTGCGGAGTTCAAGCCTAGCCCACAGGCTGATGCATACTTCAAACAGGATGCTGAAATGGCAAGGGAATTTCTTGCACAGCACGAATCTTTTGATGGCGGCTCGCACGAATCCAAGGCTGAGTGCCATGGGCTGCCTCCGGATATAGAAGATGAATGGTCGCGCGGCTTCTAGTTTTTCTGTGGATATGTTAGTCACTGTGCGAATTGATAATGCCTATATTGTTACTATGTCGGGGGAGGCTAGCCTAGACGCTGTGTAGTATCATCACTTCGCTCAACCTGGCAACCACCAGATTCCAGACTTTGACATGCCTCACTTGAGCGTTCGTCTTCGACAGTTCCTTGACTCTCGCAGCCAGAATGAGTCCAGGGTCTTGAGGGGCGATGCAATCAGAGGAATATGTGGGCTGTTGGGCTATATATTTACTGATATTTTGGAGTTAGCTAGCAATGTGGCTCCTGATTTACAGCGTAATAGGATTCTGTTATGCCATGTTCGTCGTCGGGCTGTTTGGTTCCATGAGTATCTTCTTCGTTTGATATTTTTCTTAAACGCCCTGTGGGATGAGGGCCTGTAAAAAGATATTTAAATAATAAAGAGAGATATTTATAAAGGCCAAAAGAATTTCTATCAGTACTTTAGATGCGGTGCAACATCTCAAAACTACTACAGGAGAGATCATGGGGGAATGATAAGGAAAAGGAGCAATTGAAATCGGTGTGTATTGGCTAAATCTCTTTTTGACGTCATTCCTTGCCTATCAAGGCCTGGCCCCTTTTACACTACGATGCATCGGTCAGCTGACTTGCGGACAAGATTGACAGTTGAGAGTATGCATGTCAGCAACTGATTCCAGCCAAACAACCAAGAACCAAGAACCATGAACTCAATAAGCTACTGAGTCTAGAACCAGATCAAACCTCATTCAGAGTCTCGTGTCCGCAAACTACTCTGTAAACAACTATCATGAAACTTATCGTAGTTGGCGCTACAGGCTACATCGGCGCCGGGATCCTTCGTCAAGCCCTTTCACGCCCAGACGTCACCAGCGTTGTCGCTGTCACCCGCCGACCTCTCGAACAAAGCGCCACGAAACTCCAAAACGTCATTGTCCCGGACTATGGTACATACCCCCCCGCGGCAAAGGAAGCTTTTGCCGGTGCAGGCGCGTGTATCTGGACAGTAGGCGTGACACCTTCTCACGCATTTCGAATGGACCCTCGAGAGGTGCGAAAGGTTTGTCAGGATTACACTATGCTCGGTCTTGAATCCATGCGCTCGTCCGGTCTTGCACGACCGTTTCGAGTAGCGTATCTCAGCGCGGTGGCAGTTACGCGGGACATCAACAAGACTATGTGGTTTGCTCCCAAGTTCAGAAGGATAAGGGCAAGATATGCCTACTAAAATCACTGAGCTTCGTGTTCGAACGTTTGGTTTGCTTGCTAATATCTGTGAATCCTAGGGCACAGCAGAAAACCAAGTTATAGAATTTGCAGAGGCCAGCGATGGCGCGGTAGAGGCCGTGATAGCTAAACCCGGACCTGTCCCTGCCCAGAGTGGTGTTCTGCTTTCTGCCCTGGCAGCCATGTCTCGAGCTTTAGGTATTGGCGTCACTGAGGCTGTGGCTTTGGATGATCTGGCCATTGCTCTGATTGACCAGGTGGTTCATGGAATTGAAAAGGACCCGCTGTGGCCAGCAGATTTAAACCGTTTGGCGCAGCAATCTAAGGACAAAAAGGGCCTAAAGTAAGGATTCGGACTGACAAGATGGATAGTATACGAAATGTCTATGAGGTTTCGGCAAGAGCCGTGTAACTATGTGTACTTTATCTGAAGCTCCTTGGCAGCCTCAATTGCCTGGTTTGCTTGGTCTGTATACTTCCTTTGGTTTGCCTGTTGCATGCTGAATGTTTGCTGGAATCTCTCGACCATAAATGGCTTCAGGACTGTCTTCTTTGCGGTAGTGTAGTCATAGATGGCGGTGTCGTCGATACATCGTGCTGCCAGGCGGCGGTATTGTTCCGATAGAATCCAAGCTTCCATCTTGAGCGACGTTGACTCGTTGGTCGGAGCCTCCATCAGCTTATACAATACAGTGATGCGGTCTGGGAACTCGAGAGGCTAGAGAAAAGCAGCTGGTCAGTCTTTGTCATGTTGGAGCTGACAGGGGGCCATACGAATTTGTATTCTGTTGTGATGCTTTTGAGAATAAGGCCAAGGCTACGCGGCGTCACCAGATCATCCCATTGAGCCTTGTGGTGTTGTGCTGCATCTAAACTGTGCTGTCGGATGAAATGCACCCGTCCAGTTTCGACATAGCGGTTATATATCACGTTGTTGACATGGCCTATAATACATCGGACTGATCAGATTTTGCAAGTGTTACAGAACGTCGTGATGCTTACCCTAAACATATTAGATTTAGTCCTACGGATTAGAATAAAGCGAAGGAGATCCACTTACCATGCTATCCTAAACAACGAGAATTGTCAGAAATCATGCGCCTATCACTGATAAGGAACTGCTTACCATATCACCCCAAAGGAGCTGGTGGTTATCGAGACCTCGCCATTTCTTATCGGTAAGGAACCCCTGCTGCCCTGCCAAGAGTTGCAGCCAATTTTGATCATTCGACGCCAATTGTCTCTTCGCTTCTTGAACACAGCTGGCTGGGTAGTTGTCGCTAGTGAATTTCTTCAGCTGAGCTTGCAGATCAGCGAACCACCGAGAGGGAAACGAGGGCAGATCATTGTTCGATTGCGCCTGGCCAGATTGCAAACGAAGTTGAGAAATCGGAGCCTTCGATACAAGGTTAACTGGTCGCTTGACAAGGCGCAGAGACATGATGCGAGTGCAGGGAACTTGGGTTAAGTGATGGAAATACTGACAGTAGAAACGGGCTCGGCTGCCCCAAAATAAAAGTTCCGATGGTCGGTGGCCTCGGTATTCGGCAAAGATTCTCCGCGGCCCGGAAGATTTAGGCCTGCTTAAGCCGAGTCAGATAAAACCGGCAGACCTGCCCACCGAGCATTACCCTAAAGTTAAAAGAGAGGAGAAGATCGAGAATTATATTCTCAATACCAATAAACGAATTTATTACAGTAGTATAGGTTTTTAGTTTACGCAGCAGAAATAATGTTACTACTGGGAAATATTTACAATATCGGCTTCCTTGTTTTAATGTAAAGCAAAGAAGCGATTAAAAGACAAAGCATAAAAGAGCCCGCATCATGCTGTGACTTGACACCAAACTCAATATATTAAGCTTTTTAGCACGGTCTCTTTTAAAATTAACAAGACTCTAGTAACTATTAACGGATTGAGGTCTGTATGCTTATTGAGCATTTTAGAACACAATCGCGCTTATCAGTCACTCGCTCTATAATGCTTAAATGATATGACTTCGATGTCTGGGATGTTTAACTGTATCTGTGGATTTAGCTGCATACCCACGCACAGAGCAACCTCAGCGGGAACTAATCTGACTCTTAAGGCTATAGCTGGTCGAGCAATAATGGCATCATCCCTTTTTCTCTCAGCGCGTAGGACCCTGAACACACGGACATAACCGCTGATGTAGTATCGCAGGCCTCGTATTTCATCCACAAACAGCTTGGCAACGGCTTGGGGGTGGGTCCGAGAGCCTGGTTTGGCTTAGTTTTGCTTAGGTTAGTGTCAGGTACCGGTAGCTCCACCAGAAAGGGGAGAATCGACAGGGCAGGGAACGAGAATTCCGTCCGTACTGACAGGGTTTCTGGGTCTAAACATAGCCACAGCTGAGATCGTGGCTGCATGGTTCATTGAGGTAACCTTTTAAGCTTGAAACATAAAAGCTTTGCCTGGTCTTGTTTATTCTGCTAGCATCAGACAGGACCATTCCTCTCTGCACTCGCTCTCCGAGTCTTTCTTTCGTTTTTCCTATTTCGACATTTGTTTCATTCAGACACTCGTTAATTGCTGAATTGTCTTTCGTTTCCTTTTCGTGGTTCTCGATAATCTAATCATTATACCATCCGACTAATAATATTTCTGACTCGACAACTACGATCAACGCTCATTCGACATCAACATTACGCTCCAAATCTCCCAATTGACCCAATATGGTTCAACTTCCATTCGTGGCTCTAGCAGCCCTACTAATTACTCCATTCTCTTCTGCTGCCCTCACGCAGTGCCCATCGAAAGAAGCATCGTGGACATCCAAGACCGGCACCGAGTACACCATTTGCCGCAATACCGACTATCGATACGGCGGAGGCAGTCTCAAGGTCGCTCGGGACATCAAATCTACCAATGCCTGTGCCGAAATCTGCAGCAAGGACCCCCGATGCGTCAAGGCTGTATACGATAAGCGAAACCGCATCTGCCACGTCAAGGACAATGCCAACGAGGCCCAGATGAACTGGGCGTCAGACGCCAAATTCGACACGATCCGCGTCAAGAACGTCAACGAGGGAGTCTTCATCTCTCGTTGCCCCAACCCAACCAACAACTACCGCTCCAAGGGTGGCAAGACCTTCAATGTCTGCCACAACAGCGACTACGTCGGCCCGACATCACAAATGACCAAGAACTGCGCTTCTCTTGCTGCATGTGCCGATATTTGCTCCAGTATCAAGACATGCAAGAAAGCCGTCTACGACAAGCAAGAGAAGGTCTGTCACATCAAGGAGACTGAGCCCAAGGCGTCGCTCTTTTGGGTGCAGAGCAAGCGATACAGCGTTGTTCACACCCCAGTCGAGTCTAAGCCTGCAACTCAGGGCAAATGGTCCGATCTCATCCGTCTCCCCGTCATTCCCGTTGCCGCCTATGTTGTTCCACAGTTCCCCCAGTCACAGCAACTTCTTTTCTTCTCATCTTGGGGCGCTGACGCCTTCGGAGGTGCCTCTGGCCGCACCCAGTTTGGAGTTCTCGACCTTCCTTCAGGTGCTGTCGGACAGCGAGAGGTTGCAGATACTCACCATGATATGTTCTGCCCTGGAATGAGTCAACTCGCCGATGGACGCATCTTGATTCAGGGCGGTTCCGATGCCGAGGCTGTGACACTATATAACCCCAAGACCAACTCGTTCACCCGAGGACCAGATATGAAGATTCCTCGTGGCTACCAGACTTCCACAATCCTTTCTGATGGTAGAGTTTTCACCATCGGAGGAGCTTACTCCGGTCCCCGCGAGGGAAAGAACGGTGAAGTGTACGACCCCAAGGCCAACAAGTGGACCATGCTGCCTGGAGCCGATGTCAAGCCTATGCTCACCAAGGATCGAGAGGGTATCTGGCGTGAGGATAACCATGCTTGGCTCTTTGGTTGGAAAGATGGCAGTGTCTTCCAAGCCGGCCCCAGCAAGGAACAGCATTGGTATGGCACCAAGCAAAAGGGATCAATCGTCAAGTCTGGTAAGAGAGATAACGCCGATGCCATGTGCGGTATCTTTGTCATGTACGATGCCGTTGCTGGTAAGATTCTGTCCGCTGGTGGTGCCCAGGACTACACCGCAAGTGATGCCAACAAGCGTGCTCATATCACCACCATTGGAGCTCCTTACAAGCCTGCTTCCGTCAAGCGTGTTGCTGATATGGCCTTCCCTCGTGGCTTCGGTAATGCTGTCGTTCTTCCTGATGGAACCGTTCTTGTGACTGGAGGTCAACGCAAGGCCATGGTATTCACCAACACCGATGGTATCCTGGTCCCTGAGCTCTACAACCCTGCTACCAACAAGTGGACTCAGCTTGCGCCTCACGCTGTTCCCCGCAACTACCACTCTGTCTCCATCCTGTTGCCTGATGCTACCGTGTTTATTGGTGGTGGCGGCCTCTGCTACGTTGCAAAGATTGGTGGCTCAACTGCTGGCTGCGACAAGACAGTTGACCACGCTGATGGAGAGATCTTCCAGCCTCCTTACCTGTTCAACAAGGATGGCTCCATGGCCAAGCGTCCCATCATCCAGAACCTTGCCCAGAAACCTGTCAAAGCTGGTAGCACTCTCAAGTTCAGCGTCACCAACACTTCTGGCAAGGTCAAGATGTCTCTTGTTCGCATGGGAAGTGCTACGCACTCAGTCAACAGTGACCAGAGGCGTGTCCCTCTTACCGACTTCCAAGTCAAGGGCAACCAGTACACTGTCAAGCTACCCAAGGATAACGGTATCCTCCTGCCTGGTTATTACTATCTCTTTGTCATGTCGCCGCAGGGCACTCCCAGCATGTCAAAGACAGTTCAGATTACATTGTAGTTAGCAAGCGGATTTGGTATTTCCTTTTAGAATAGGGACCTCCATAACACAATAATATGCTGTGTTTTGCACTCATCATAGACCAGAAGCATAATAAATAAGCTAGCAAGCCTTGATTTGTATTATCTTAATATCTGAACTGGCACTTCAATTTCAAGGCAATAAACACCCCGCCCCTAACAAAAGGGACATCCACTACACAAATAGACTTGTTTGCAAAAAAGTATTTGCCGTGTTCTATGACCTTGAAGCTTGGTTATGCGCACTACGCTTATCACTCAATATCGTCTCATCTGACATAGAGGCGCTTAGGTATGTATGTGCGCCATAAGCCTTGTAGACCCATCGGAAGCAAGGTCTGAGATGTTAGGGGATATCGCCCAATTACAGTAAAGCCCTACAAGTTCGCCAACTGCAGCCCGTTGCCTGATTGCCCACCAAGATAAAAGCAGAAGGGCCCCCCTCTCACAAATTGTTTTGTCGCCACCTTCTCATCAATCTCTCTACTAGAGCGAATCCATCGCTGTCCTTCTCCCCATGGTTCTGTCTTAAATGTCATTAACCTCATCATCTTTTTGCCACATCTGCTATTATTAAAGCTTGACCAAATTGACCATCGTAGGCTATGACGCTTTCTTGGACTTCGTGGCATATTGACAAAAAGCAGTTCCGAAATGAGCGACCCTAGTATGATGCGCCCAGTCGAGGAGCTGTTCCTCGACATTTCCATTCACGAAGTACTGACTCAGACAATGGTGACCTTTGTCGAGCCATGGAAGACGATGTACATCGATTCAATTCGAGAGCAGCGATACGGAGACGCCATTTGGGCTCGTTACTGCATAGAGGGAGGGGTAGAAAACGGTGTGATCAATGGCGAAGGCCCGAATCCTGACATAACGGTGCTTGATCAAATCAGGGAAGATGCAGTTGAGGCAAAGGCAAATGAACCAGGATTATGGGCCGAGGCGCTGGAGCTCTACCGAACTGCTAGCAGTGCAGATGGACACCCTGAGGTCATCGAGATTATCTTTGATACTGACAGGATGGAGCCTCAAGACTGAAGTTGCAAAGAGGAGATGATGAGGCGGTGTATGCGAGCAGGGGAGGCCAGATGATCCGTCAGACCCTTTGAAAAGGAACCATTGTATGTATAGTGGCCCGACTGCAACTCATAGTCTCGTAGCATGGAATACAAGGATGTGCCCCTGCTCAGTCACGAGAGCCAACATCAGAGAAGAGCACATAACTAAGAAAACATGCCCAGAAGAACGACAACTCGGATGTGTCGGCATTTGAGAATGGCACGTGTCTAACTCAGCCAATCGGACGAAGTATTTGAGGACTCTGAGGGCGGTCAGAGCACAGAGACCATAACCAACACACGATGAGGTCCAACAGAGTCTCAGAATAGTTTGGCATTAATGCAAAGATGGCACGTTGGATGTCGTATAGGCCTTACCAATGTGATGAAATGCAGCGATTATACTGAATAGTCTTGGATAAGATAAGTTCAATAATGGTTAGTGCTTAATGTTAACAAGAACGCAAAGAAACAGGCAACTCATGATTGGCACAACATTTCTCTCTCTTTCCAACATATCAACGCCGAACCGCAAGTAATGTACCTCTTTTATTCATGTGTGCTTGATTATGATGCGACAGATTTTCTGTCATATTCTCTGCGGGATTTACTCACCCTTGTTACTCAAGAGCCAACATCTCAATCCTAGTCGAAGGATTGCGGCAAAGGTCATAAGCAACCAACAACCAACAACATATCATTACATTCACTGCCATGAGCCCTTGTCGTGTGATTCAAGCAAGTCGAGTGGACAATTGCCTCGATTTCTGGTCAAGCCATCCAAGGTATAAATAGGTCGAATAAACCAGTTCATGATATTGCACAAGTCACCACACATTCATCACCATTCAATTCAAACCTAAAGATGCTTTCTCAACTGCTGGCTTTGACTATTCTGCTGAGTGCACAGCATGCTGTTGCACAGACAAACTCCTCCCGGCTGCCAGAGCAGCTCTTTTTAGATATCCCCATCAACGATGTCCTTCGAAACACGTCCATGCTCCCATTGATCGAGCCTTGGTCCAGCAAATACGTTGAAGCTATCCAGAGTAAGAGATATGGGGATGCCCTATGGGCAAGATTCCACATGGAGGGAGACGTGCTGGATGGTATCACCCAAGACACAAATGGCACCATTTTGGATATCATCAAGGAAGATGCAGCCGGCTATAAGGTCAATGCTCCTGTTCAATACGCCGAAGCCGTTGCCCTTTACGCCAGTACTAGCAGCGAAGACACCCACTCAGATCTCATCAAGGCGATTGTGGACGCGACTCCGGATGAGAACCTTGCCAAACGTGCGACATTCAAGATAAACTGCGACCGCGCCAATTATCTCGCGTCTCAGTCAGACTGCCAGCAGCTTATCCGTAACATGCTGAAGAGCAAGATCAACATAGGAGACACAAGGCTCGCCGCTATTCATGGTGGTTGCAGACTGAGGGTCGGACCCTATGGTTCTGCTCCAGATGTCACGTATAACACAGTACATGCGGTGGCTATTCTCATTGAAGAGAAATGCGTGAGAAGGATCGGATGTTGCCAGTTTGTGTCTGGTTCTTCGCCAAAGAATGGGGGCCACCGAAAGGTCTGTTTGAGCTCGAAGCGGAGCGGATGCAGATGAACATTTAGGCCACAAACCAAAACATCTTGGGCCAAGAGTCTCCCTGACAATGTGCCTCGATGGCTAAGTGATCAGACGGGCTCGTGACTGTTGAAGCTGTAGATCCACATGGGAACACCACTGTAGACTTTGTTAGGGCTTCAGCAATAAGGACTTAGCTAAACACTTCACAAATCTATGTCGCTGTATTTAAAACACATAGTTGTACTTCCACCAATTGTTGCTATCTTAGGAAAAGCTACTTCAACCGTATTTGGCAGCATAGACTTGGAAACAAAGGCTTCAGATGTGGAATCGTGAGTAACTGCTTAACCCCACCGACGGCTGAGTAACGGATACAGATGGGATCTTTCTACGTAACTATGGTGTTGTAGATACCTGAGGTTTCTCGATCCCATATATGCGATAATACTCCTCACTAATCGGAATCTGCTTTGCACCAGCCGGCCGAGTGACATTCCGCCCCCATTCCTTTGGTACTGAGTGTTTATCCTGCCAATCATATATCGCATCAAAATCCCTGCACTGATGGTTGACAGCAAAGTCTGGAAATGGATTCGACTGGGTCTCAACCCAGTTGAAGGTGATGATGTCCAAATTTCCATTGCACATAAGGTTCTGCATCAATATGTCAGTGCAATGGCTGACATGAATCCAATGCAAGTCGCTAAAAGGCTTCTTTGCGGTGCCATTGCGGTTATACTCGGCCCAAGCCAGATGCCGCAGAAGGTTAAGACAGTGGATTTGATGAAACATGTCGATTTGCGCCATGTAAGCATTATCACCGAGACCGTACTCTTGGGGGAATTTGACGAGGAGCTCTGGATCTTTGCCTAGTCGGCGAACCTCGGGCTCGGTTATGGGGAAAACTCGAATGATCTCAAGATCTTCCCATGCATCATCAACCTCTGGATCAGGCCTGAGAGAGTTGCGCCACTTGGACGGATTCTTTGCTTCGAACAAGCCACCCTCTGTCTCAATAGGTCTCATCTTGAAGTTGATTGAGTCCAAGACAGGAGCTGTGATAGAAGTTAGTTAAGCAGTAGCATCGTGGAGAGTGCAGGGAAGCTTACAGTAAAAGGACGTCTTGCGGATATAATCCATCTCGGACTCCAAGCTGAACCTGAAGGAGGCAGCGACAAAAAGACCGAGAGATACCAGAAAGAAAAGAATATTAAGAATTAACCAAACACGTTTTCTCCATTTCTGTGGCTGGTTCGGCCGAGTCCACTCGATCTCATCACTCTCTCTGTCACTGCCTAGAAGGCTCTCATCAGAACCTCTGTCTTCTTTGAATGACATGATATTGGCTATGTTCATTGATCTTGTTGGCAAGCAGAGTGACCAGGTGGAAATAGCTCAATTAACTTTCAGGTTTACCAAAGATTAAATGCTATGAAAATAGGCTGAGACTCGAGCAATGGGATTGCTTTATCACCAATGTCGTGTTGCGTTTCGTTATCATCATCAAATCTGGGGGCCAAAACTAAACCACCTTCCGCAAGCAGGATATCAAAGGTACTTTTGGTGTAAGATGCCGATCAATCCGGCACAGCAAGCCGAGATAGATCTCGGATTTCCAAATAAGATATCGAAGTGGGTACTTTTGAAGACAGATGCCGAGTTCCGGTAAGACGTCTTCTCTTGACGCGATGCCTTTGGACTCTGGCATCACTATCCTACCCCAAAACGAGATACCTAGTGACGCATCAATGTGAGAACTTCTGTTGATGCACACCAATGGATGCATCTCGTTGGATATTAAACCTTATCTACCCCGCAACAATATGACCTTCCCTTCCAAGTAGTCACCGATTTGGACAAATATACGAGCTGTGTGAAAGAGTAAACGATAGAGTACTGTATTTAATAATAAAATAATCCCGTGCAAGATCCAGCTGGACAAGAAACAAGTCTCACAATACAGCAGTTCCCATTAGCAAACCAAGCCACAATGAAGTTATCCCAGATCCTCAGCACCGCTGCACTATGCAGTTTTGCAGTTGCAAGCCCTCTTCCTGGTACGTCGTATAAGACCTGGAAAGCAACATAAGTTGACACTGAGTTTAGGCAATGCAATTGCTAAGAGAGAGGCAGAGCCTGTTTCACCCCCTGGCTATGGCGTCAAGTACATCTTGGAAGACGATCTTGACAAGCGTGACCCTCAGAGGAACACGTATGGCAAGGCCTATACTCTCAAGATGAAGGATGATGGCTTCAAGAAGCGAGATCCTCAGAATGCATATGGCAGGGCTTACACCTTGAAGATGGAGGATGACGGCATTGAGGAGCGCGAGGCTGAAAGTGAGGCTTAGCTATTCATATCATAGAGTGAATTCTTGGAATATTGAACGTACTACTTAAGCCTGTAGCTCAGCATTAACAACCCAGTATAGTGCAACCCAATGAATAAAGTATGTGGTGACTGCAAAGACCAACGATATAGTAAAGCAAAGCGCTGTCACCATATCAGACCCCCAAGTTCCGGCGCTTCGGGCAGCGTCATATATGTGGATTGAAATACCGACGAGCAAAAACACTATGCTGTTTCCTAGTAGCATCGTAGGTGCTTGCCAAGAGAAAGATGCCAGGCGCCTTGGTCGAGGCATCGGAGATGCCAAACTACTAGCGTTTGATCCGAGAATTGCACATAGTAAGGCCTTGTTACGTTGCGGGCTGATTGAGATTTGTGCCATAATCAAGAACTTCTGTGTGGCAATAGAGGTCCCTAGAAGCGCATGGATATGTGCGCAAAGCATGGCAATCTTTGCAGTGTATGGAGGAACTGGAAACCAATTCCACGACATCAAACTGCCGACGAGGGTTGCGACTAGAACACTCTAGATGATCAGAGAATATTTAGATTTTATACGGTCGAATTCTTCTGACAGGTTAGACATACAGATACCATTACTATCTCGAGCTCTCGTTGCTTGGTATGGAGGAAATGCTGGAAGACTTCGTTCTGTTGTGACTGCGGCGCTTGGAGGAAGTTCTTGGCTGTGCATTCCCAGACTCCCCAGGGTGAGTAGCCTGTCTCAACAGTCCTGGCCGCCAACGCCCACAAACGACGAGTCGTGTTCCCAACATGGGTCATGAAAGGTTCAAAAATGTGATTTAGCTTAGCTCGAGACATGGTTGCTATAACTGAGTAAGTATAGTTTTAGAACCCGATGCTCTGAGCAGAGCCTGATTCGAGATGTCAAAGCCGTGATGTCAGATATCATGCCTGAGGCTCCCATAAAACGAGGCTGTCGAATTCAACAGCTGTCGAGGCCTGACCTTGCTGCACCCATGATTGGATCGAAACCCAATGGTGTGGCTTGTACAACTTTGGGCCGCAATCTGACTGACAAATGGTTAATAAATGAGGGAGATATTCCGCCTAGAGATCGAACCAGGAAGAATATCGCAACTCATCGGGTAAGTCAAACAAGATGGAAACCCAGAAAAACACATTCCGACATATTACTATATTTACAGTCCCAGCTGGCACACCTGTGCCCATCTCCGGCCCTGCCTATCTTGCGCGTTATATAAAAGCCTCATCTATACAGCACTGGGGGATATACGTCGAGACCGAAGAAGATGTCGAAACCCGCCAAGGACTGTGTGTAGAGCTCGGACGGAGCTCAGGTGGCGGAATCATCGTTCTTCATCGTACGCGACAAAAGCGCGAAGAAACTGAGCCGCAAGGAGGCATCAAATAAGAGAAGACAGGAAAGTTCATAACCTGGGACAATGAATCAATTGTTCAGTGTGGTATGTCCTTGACCGCAGTAGAAATAAGTCGTATAAGTACGAGTGTTACTGACTGTTGCTGAAGCCACCACTCTATGTACACATGAGCTTTACGAAAGCTATAGCGTTTTCAACAGAAATTGCCAGACATTCATTAACCTATTGGTACAAAGAATCATGGCTGGCGAATCAACTTGGACTCCGCGCAGGACAACATCGCATGCATTCACGTCTGGCCCTTCGTCCACAAAGGTCGTTAACATATGGGAATCCGACGCAGCAAAGTCACAGGCCTTAAAGCCCGAAAAGACCTACCAAGCACCAGATTGGACTCCCAGCCCTATCCCGGCTCAGCCAGCCATACAAAGACTTCTTGGCCTGTGGTTACTGGCCCAATGGGACGGGAACTGGCCATGTCTGGCCTTTCGAACAAGGACCCCGTGTCATTGGAAGAACAACGAAAATACGAGTATGAGCTTAGCCGCTCTTGGAAGACGGGATCTATACCCCGGGCTGGTTCAACAGCCACTGCTGACACATCTGAGGTTCCGGTCGGGACGAAACAGAAGGTCGAGGCACGCACCAAATCCATGGAAGGGACTTACGACAACATGGCTTCTACAAGCCGCAGGGCCTACGCTCTTGGGACAAACCTCGATGGGTACCGGAACAACAAACACATCTCGCCGTCGAGGTTCGAGGAAAAGCAGCAGCGTACTCGAGACACCACATCAGCGGCACTGCGCGAGCGGCGGACCTTACTAACAGCGCAAATCAGGGATTCCAAAACACAAACACCAAAGGTGACCCGCGAAGACCTAACTGATCCGGCCGCAATGTCTTCAATGGTGACAAACTTGGTAGAAACGCTAAAGACTCCACGCTCCCCCTTTACTCTTAAGCTTCTTCTCGATCAGCTTGCTACAGACAAGGGAGGTCCTGTTTGGAAGGAAGTGCGTCAGAGACTACGACCGGCACTTGAGGAGGAGTTGCCAAAGTGTAAGGAAGATGAGAAGGGGGCTTTGCAGAATGCTCTTCAAGTCCTATAATAGCTTTCCTTAAAGTTGCTACCAGTTTTGTAATGTTTAATAAGGTATTACTAACAAACGAGAGCGGCATAACAGGTTGTGCATTTCCCTGTTGGGAAATGGATTTTAAATCTTGAGGTTAACAATATCCCATTCGATCGTCAGTCGATTTAAGCCGGGTGACTAGCAAGCAAGACTTGATCTGGGGCATGCAAACAATTGTATGAGAAAAGCAAGATTAAGGTTTCGATTGGATTTTGCTTGTGGCTGAGAGCCTAAATCAGCAGAGAGAACCTAATTAGAACTTGGTTGTGACCCAGACTCTCACTGGGTTACTGTTCTGTTTGGCTGAGCCAGAAATATAAGTGAACTATCCTCTCTAACTACGGGATGACTGCGGCCTATAAGGTTAACCTTTAGGCTGCAAACACAGGTGGCAAATGAGAACACGGTAGTCTTTCCCTTAATATAAGCTTCTACCGAGAAGCTTTCACGATAACCATTATCCTCAATATTAGAGTTTTCAAGCAGCTTCATGTGCGAACTCAACTATAATTTGGCTTTCAGCTTTTCAGTTATAAATGTGTCCCTGTCCCTTGTTTTCGTCCTCACGTTCTTCTACATTTCATTTTTCACTCATCGACATCACGCAAGCGCTATGTCTTCCGGGGCTGATGCTCACCGTTCCCAAAAGTCAGATCATGTCATTCACAGAACCCAGCGACGTTTGATGGCCACGGTTGCCGAGGAATATGATCGCGTTGTCGCAGCGGATCCTGCACTAGAGTTACCAGGACCCTTCAAAGACAGGGACCAGATCCTCCACCAGTTGCGCGGGCTCAAGGAAAGAGAACACCGGGAGAACACTTGGGCGCGCTTCGCTTCACAACCTTTGTACTGCAAATTTCCAGCAAGCAGAGACAGCGTAAAATGGGGCCTTGGCTATTATAGTCTTCAACATTTTATCGACTGCCATAACAAGTCTGTCGCGATGTATCTCTGTTACCCAGACAGGATAGAATCAGATAGAGTTACTGGCGGTGTCTTGAACTCTCTCGACCCCTGGCTTTATCGTCATTGGTTCAAACCATATGAATCTGACATAGAGCATGGCCGCTACATTGCTAAATCCATTACGTTCAGACATCACACTACAGACATACAACCAACGCTTGCGGATATCTCGCAATTCCATCAGAAGCTCATTGGCAGTTTCTCATCTGATACCTTCAGAGGCGTCACACCTGAGACGCTTCAAAGGCTATCTGTTCCATCTTTTCCTACACCATCAGGACAGCCACCGGAGGATCTGTATATGGCGCTGAGCAGAACCCACACCATCCACCCTCTATTTAAGTCCCTCTTCATGGTCATCCATCAGACAAAAGTGTCAACAAGAGAACGGTTTACAGTTGAGGAGATTGATAACCTTCCTGTGTCTCTGGTATATACTGGGTCTACAGAAGGTCTCAGCAGGCCTATATCATTCCACAGCCTGCATTGCAGCGGACAGGATTCCGATGGGCACGAGATATCCGACATGTTTGTCTGCAGTGGGAGAACCAACCTCAAGTCAGCGATAAGGTTTATTATGAATCTAGAAAAGCGGGAAGAGAGAGCCTGGAGAGGAAGACCGAGCCTACCTCTTACCGATCACTCCGTGGATATTGAAAAAGAAGCCCGATTGCTTGGCTGGAATGACGCGACGCACGGGAAGCTACCGCTGGATCAACCATCGTCAACATGGGTAAACAGACGCAGATACACTGAGTGGACCGGACCAGGGGCTCTGTGCCACCTTCGTCTAGTACGCTCCATGATGAAATTCAGGAGGCTTTCCTCCAACGATTTCCTGGAAGATGATTGGTGGTGGTGGAAAGTGGACAACGACTCACCAGAGACTGGGGTTCTGGGCTTGATCCATAAATTGGTATCAGGTTTAACTACGCCGTGCAAAGTTACACCCTACATGGTATTGATAGGAAATCTGGTCCTTTTGTATGTATCCTACTTATTATTGGCCGTATAGGATTGCCAGATATTGAAACACATATATAAGCCATATATTCTACAAGTAACCTGGAATAGATACATACGTTCTTAAGGAGTGCTTTTGAGAAGCAGAATTATAATAGTATAGTCACCTGCACATCTAGAGCTAACCTGATCATCCTATCGATCCTTGACTACTAGCTATTTTTCCAAAAGTTGAGTGATGCAGATTACGATCTCAAGAACGCTTAGTAAAGAGTTAGTAAGTCATCTACCGCTGGATTGGTACAGAACTTACGTCGAGGCGCAGGCGAGTCCCAGAGCTGCTTGGAACAGTATCTCTCGAGCCAAAGGCGCGTCTTCTGAACTGAGGGCACTTCCCCCTGGCCACCAATCCCGGAATAGACCAAAACATATCAGGCAGATTGTCGATCCAATTACAATAAAGCAGTCGATAAGAATACGGAATGAAACATAGGCGGGTGGGAAGATCCTGACCATAGGATAAAGAATTTCTAAAGCCGACCAGCAAAAAGTCGTGACAAACTAATTTGTTAATGCATAGAAGGCCAGAGGCTGGCTATGATATGTCTACTTACAGCTGGTCCTAGTATTCCAATTGCAATGAAGTTTTTTGGGGCAGGGATAGACGAGACGACGATCCCGGCGACTGTGACTCCAAGGACAAGTGCTCGTAGGGCCAACACCAGTTTGGTGGGCCGCTGTGGCTTTTGTGCTGGCGAGGGTCTGCTGTACTTTTGGGCTTCCATGTTGATCAATTCAATTTTGAAGGCAGATTGTGGTTTTTATATGAAACAATAAGATCAAAGTCGAAATTTGACGGAAATGGGTGGCCTTTTATATTGCGGGATGAATATAAGGACAAAAGTTGTTGAGAGGTCCTAGCAACAATCAGCCCTCTGCACTGCAACATTTAAACTGCAAAATCATTGGAATCAGATCATCGCTTCTCATGATGACGCAGTGGAAAGTAGCATGCGCAAATGCAAGCCACGCGAAAATTATTCAGAAGCTACTAACTGGTTCGCTTTTCAGAATTAGGTCTAGTTTGCGACACGGAATCTAGCCGAGGCTCGAGCGCAACAGCAATTCTATGCATTCAGAGTGACTATGAGCTCCGAGCCAGCCACTAGTGAACAAGACTAACTTTAAAGATGATACGAAAACTTGGTACAGGGCCCGAATAGGGAGTAGGGAGTAGGTTCAATACTGGGTTAGCAGCCCAAGCTGTTGACATGCAAGTGGTGCACTATTGAGCCAACTGCCGAGGCAACACTGATGCACGTGAGCACACAACACGCTGTATAAAAGGTGACACCTGGGCGAAGAACCTGCCACCGTTGCATTGACCGATCTGATTTGATCCAGCAATGGGTCGCGTTGAACGTGGTGGGGATTGTGTAGAGTCATATCAACACAGCTCGGCTTATGACTTCATGGGTTTGGCGTGTTGTCAGTGTACGAGCTGCACCAAGACTTTGATTCCTTACTGGGCTCTTATTGTTCGGCCATTGTTTGCCGGCTTGTGCCAATATAGATACATAAGATATTAATTAATAGATAGCTTATAACACGTCAACAAGATATATCAAGTCATCACACTGAGAAATACCAATTAACTTTAGGTTTCCCAAAATAATATGCATATAGAAAGAGCAGCCTTATAAAGCAGCCACCTGAAACTCATTCAATACAGGGTGCACTCAAACATAAGCATATATATACACGTTATGTTTCGTCTCAACCTTCGTCTGAACTCATTCTGGGTCATATGAACTGTTATCTCAGACAACAGCCCTTGTTTCTTATCTCACTGCACTCATCGTTACCTGGCGAATCGGCTCACTAGGTTGTTTGACTTGCAGGAAGCGTTATGGGAAATGCGACGAGAAGCTACCTGTCGGTACGCTATTCCGAAAGTCAGGCCGCACTCACAACTACACAAGCAAATTTCATTGGGCGGCAGTCAATAATGCGTTCGTTATTCCCAATACTTCATTCGACGGAGGGACCAACAGGATTGATCGAGATGAGAGGCGAGGAAAAGCCAAATATCGAGGTCGACAGCTTGTTCGCGCCCGAATGCAAGATGCACAACAAAGTGGCGTCTGCCGCCAAGTCTTGAACCAAGGCCAAAACGAAACCCAGACTCTCACCTAGAGCCATGACCCAAACTCAGGCCCGGCCCCTGGTGAAAATGACAGTCGGCCTCGGCCCCCGGGAAGTAACCACCGAGATGCGCTTCGTTGTAGACCCGCACCAACTTTGGAATGTTCGTAGGCGTCTTTGTCTGCTATTGGCCCTGCTCCTACATGCCAGCAAATGTCTCCACCGCAGGATTTCCACGTTTTGAACCAAGGTAATAGCGATATGGGCTTGTATTTCGATGTCCTTTCCAATATGTACCTAATTTGGCAGTAATTGGTTGAACGAGTTTGTGATGGATCAGGACCTCCCAACATCATCCACTCAGTACAATAATCACATAACAGCTACGGGCGACAGCACGAGCGAGCTATTGGTGATGGAACGGACAAGCAACGAGTGAAATCATGTCACAAGGGCCTTCAGGCAGGTTATTGAATTAGAATACATCGACGAAATACCTGGAGGATTCTACTTCCCCTTCTTGCTGCAGCGATTTGCCCCAAGTCAAATGGGACGGGAACGTTCCTGGTTCCTACCCCGGTCTGCGAACCGGATCCTCAGCCTATTTTCATCGCGGTAAAGATCTTGGATGATAGCAGATAGCCCTGAGAACATTTTGAAACCAAGTTTTGAGGCACTTCGGGTTCTTGAGTACATCTGTTATTACATTCCCTAACAGGGAAATACGAGCCGTAATCATTACTGTGTACAAATGGTAGCCGGATATGCTCCAAATGCCTAGTGGTTATGCATAAATGGTGTGCAGAAGGCTCAGCACCTCTTGACAGGAAACGCACGCAACTTGATATAACTGCTCGGGCCAATTCAGGATAATTTTCGCCACGGTTCCACCTGCAACCAGCTCTGAAATGTCTACCGAAAAGCTCAGCAGCACACCCGTGCTGTTTAAAAAGACTGCGCGGAGTGTGGAGGCTTGGTGCAAGCACATCAGGGGAGGTTTCCCTACCCTTCCAGTCGTATTCAATCAGCCAAGGAACATATCATCATCGACGTAGATGGAAAAGAATATATCAATTTAATTGGCCAGTGTGCTGTCATGAACTCTGGCTATTCTCATCCTGCAATCGCCAAGGCAGGTGCAGTATGCGGACCAGGTCTACTAGGTTCCCTCGGCTGGTTTAAGCTCTCAGCCAAATGTCTCAGCAGCCGAGAGAACCTCCCCATAGCTATATTGCTACCCACTTTAACAGTCCACCTCGTACCAAGATGAGGTGCCGCCCGCCGCAGCAGGGCAACCGCCAATACAGCCAGCACATCCGTTGGGCATAGCACTAGGGCATGCACCACATGGAGGTGCACCGTTGTCGTAAATACAGTTGTAACACTTTGCGCTGGCCACGGCGAAGAGGCCGAAAATGAGACCGACAGCCGATAGCTTCATGGTATATGTGTTTGCGCCTGGCTGTACCGTCAGTACTAACAGGGGTAAGATTCAGTTTCCAAGGACCTACTTTGGAAAGAGGGTTTATAGATAGGGTTATGGAGGTTAGGCAGGAGAAAAGGCTTGGCTATAAAGAACTGCTTGGTGAACAAGAGTAAGTAAATGCAACTCATGAATGGATGTCGGTGGGCATTTATAGGTAGTTTCTTGAGATTACGTGTGGACAGATTGACATATCATACTGCTGGAGAGAAGATATCCAAGCTCTCAGTTATGTAAATCGACCCACGGTATACGGAGTAACGAACAAGATGTATTGGCTTTACCCCCTTGTGTACTAATATACCTCTTATCAGCATAGCTCCCCTTAAAATAACTCCAACTTTATTTTGTGGACTCCGGGCTTTATGTAGTCATTCTATATTTTGGTATTAACACTATGCCAACTTCTATCTATTTAGAGTATAACTCCCTGCTTTAATTGCTTTCTATATACTATATGCAGCATATCTGTTATATACTTTATTTGTATGTATTTTTAAGTAATATATTTTCGATAGCTGTTAAGCCAGTATGATACACAGAAGATTACTTTATAAACCTTATATTTTCCTAAGTTACCGACATTTCATGGCATGAGACACTGACTCGTGTGTGTATCCATAGATCGACAGCGGAATACGCGTTGTAGTATTAGAAGTGGTCCAGGATGAGGTTAGGTTAAACTATAATTAATGTGTTTATTCTATTGGGACTTTTTAGTAGAGGCTGCTTGTTGTAGCTGGGTCGGCGTAATTGCAATTATTGCAGACATAACGGTATCTGGTTATTTGTTGACTTGCCGTTTGTGGATAAGTATAATCGAAGCAATTACTAGAATGTACAGAGAAGGGAAAGGGTGGACAAAGTTCAATCGTGGTATTGTATTTATTTGACCGCCGGGGACATAGTCCAGGGGCCAAAGCTTTTTTCAGAAGCTAGTTCCATCTCAATTACATTGACTTCTCCATCGTACGATTGCCCTATATGAAACGGTTACCGAAATTAGCACTTCCTATTACACGTAAGGCAATGCGCGATTCGTTGCAGCTCCAAGTAACAGGTTGGGCTCGTTGCGAATGCTATCCCAGTTGAAAGTGGCCTTCTAAAGCGACAGGATTGATTGATGTTCTTCCAACAATATCGACTTCCTGGTTGCCTTCCTGGCCACTACTGAGTACCTGTTCGACTCGAGTTCCACTGGTCTTCGTATTTCAAATATCCCTCAAAAGTATAACGAGAACTACGGTGCGTATTGGTGGATGATATTGCTCTTCAATTGGAACGCGTCGATCTGCTGGCCAAGATCACTATGCATGCAGGCCTGTAATAGGGACTGGCTCTACGGAGTACAGGTCCCAGTTTCTCGGCATGACCGGCGGCTTGACAGAAAGACGCGTCAGCCATCAGCACGATATAGAAGTTTGCTGGGCCTGTCTCGAGATCCCAGGGTTGGAGCGATCGGCTCGTTGACACATCTGAATTAGATTATTAGTGGCACAGGCAGCGTCTCGTCGGTCCAAGACCAGCCAGTTATTATGAAGCTTGCCTTGGTTTCAATGGAGAGTTGATAACAGAAATAGGTCAAGTCCTTTTAGGCAGGGCTCGAAGTGTCTGGATTCATGTCGATTGATCCGCAAAGCAAAAAGATCTTGTTGTTCTTGCACAGCTATCATACAATATAAACCGGGATTCGACTCGCGTATGCATCGCTTTTGCTGATGTGAATATCCATTTTGTGGAAATCGTGCAGTTGTAACCAGCACAGCATGCGGAACATAAGTACGCACCACGCCTCGTTGAGTTCCCTGTCCCCGAACCTTCCTTGCTTAGGGCGAGTTGCGCTCACATCATCTTCAGAGACAAAGGAGTCTTGTCTTGCCTTCATACGTTTGCTTAGGAAGCCTTGTTTGCTGAGATTCCGGACGACGTTTTGTCGAACGCGGTCGAAATACATTTGAATCAAAAGGGTCTCTTTGTCCTCACCTGGTGCCGAGTCAATGTTGTGGATGGTGATTGGTGCATCGCCAAGAGCTTCATTATTGTCATCGCTCTTTGTGTTATCGTCGGCTTCGCTCTTCTCATGTAGAATACCCATGACCTCTTGGATATGCATACGCACAACTCTCTTGATCATGGACAATCCAGGTTTCTTCATCCTGCCAAAGTACTCGTCACACAACTCAACTCCAGATCGGAGATTGTTGAGGTGATTGACCAAGTTTGCACCGTTGATGTCTTCGCCAAAGATATCGAGCGTGGATCCTTCAGTTCGCAGGAGCGGAAACTTTTCGTCTGCTTCTGCCCACTTGAGTATTTTGCCTACTTGTTCACTAACCTTCAAGGCTGTGTCATGGAGAGGCCGCAAACAGTTGATGTATTCCGTCATGAGGGCTGACAGAGAGAAGGAGCTGGGGTCCCAGTAGAAAACGGTCGGGTTAGGAAGCATACGGAAAACGGTGCCCTTTATATGAAGCATTTCTCCGACCATGCCGAGGATCTCGAATGGAACTATTCAAAGTCAGCTTTCTCTTCGATCAACCCGATAAAGGGCAACTTACCCGCAAACAGATGGGTGTGACGTGCTTGGTCAGGCTTTCGGAAGTAGTTGACGGTGTTGATATCACACCCAAGCACCACGAGCGTCTTGGCGATCTCAGCCAGACTTCCCAATTGAAGGCTCTCAGCTCCCTTGGCCTCGTCAGCGTAGACCTTCTTCTCCTGGTTGAAGATGGTCGGAGCCATGCCGAAGCATAGCTGTTTGACATTGTAGTTGGGGATCACCCGGTTCTTCTCGAACCAGGTTGGCCCTTGCTTCTGAAAGTTGAAGGTGATACCTAGACCGTCTGTGTATGAGCCATATAGAACAAACCCGTTGCCCTGACCGCGATACTGGTCGGTATTCAGATCAAATTTCCTCCAATGAATGCCCAACATTCCTGCAATCTCAATGAGATGCGATATTGTGGTTGTGGCATAAGGCTTGGCAAAATCCTTGGGCATGCTGTCCCACGTACGCCTCTTTTTCTGCATGCAAACGACTAGCGAGTGATGAGCATGAGGCTCATCCGTGTCGATCGGTGCGCGTGGACCAGCCGCCTTGACCCATTCAGCTGACTTCTTGCCCTGCCACTCGCGAGATTCTTTCTCCATCCTGACAATAGCCATAAGCAAGCCATACCAGGTAGCCTTCTCGTTATCAGCCGTATGGATGATGCGCTGCGTGTTTTGCTTGTACTCGTTGTCGAATTCCTTGACAGTATCTGTGTATTTGAAGTTGGCATTCCCGCCATCGAGGCGAATGATCTTTTTGCTTTCATCCTTGGCCAGGGCATCATCACCCAGTGGTCCTCTAGTGTTGCCGGGCTTGGCGACGAAAATGACTGGAGCCTCGAACTGGACCTCGAAACGGAACTCGGACCAGATCATCCGGCGCCGAGCAAATTGGGCCCATTTGCCTATGACAGCTTCACTGCATGACGAGAAACCGGTCGCTGTGGCGAGATACTGTTGCAAGGCCTGGAGAATCGCAATGACAAATGCCAAAACGGAGATGACCAGCGCAACCACCGCGATAATCAGCTCGGTATTGTCGTCACTGCTTCCGCCAGAGCTTGAGTCTGGTACAGCTGTTGAGGACATCGCAAGGGCCGGCTAACGTGTCTTGTGTCTGTTCTAGGATAGTCTGATCAAGGTGTTTGTGACGTCTCAAGGACGGTTTTTCTTAAAGCCCAGCATTGCTCCCATAAAGCGATGGCTGGAGAATCTGACAGACGCGCTAAATAGGGGTAGCGCTGTCCAATTACGGTGGGTACATGTTAATGCACAGGGGTTGAGGTGGAGAAGTGCTAATAATAGATGGGCTTTGGGCGCTTAGGCTGTAGGGTAAGAAAACTCAAGGAGCTCGAGAAGATAAACCTTAAGAATAAAAGGACTTTTACACATCACCACAAACTTAGGGGACTCTTAAATAAGTATTTAAACATCTTAAGCTAGTAAATATAATAAAAAGTTAAAGCCGTGGCCATGTAAGCAATAGCTCAGCAGGCACTTTAAACATTATGTATTAACTCTATGCTTTGCTTTATATGCTCTGAAGCCAACCTTGTGCAACAGTTCCAATAAAGGGCACTTGACATGCTCAGCAATTAAACCCTTGGTTTTGGGGAAGATGGGCAACTGGCACGTATTCTCAATAATTAGAATCAGATAATATCTCAACTTCACTGTAATGTAAAAGTCTGCAAAGGTATTCAGTTATTGTAAAATACAAATACCAGTTTCAAGGAGCGGTCAAATTGACGTGTTAGTAAAATAAGCCAAATCAACGGTAGAATCAGAATTGGTAGATAGCCCTAGGTTCTGTCTGTCGAGTCAAGCTCCTGACCATAAGTCTTAACTCAATTGCCGTCAATTGCCGTAACGGCAATTGCCTGAGGTTACTTTGCGGGGCAGTGCTGAGGGTCGCGTGGTTCCGGATTTGTTGACTAATGAGAGGCTACTGTAGGCTAAAGGCTACGGCATTCTCTTACTTTATTTATCATTGTAAAAGCTATTTCAATCGGCAAGAATGCCTTGTAGCTCATTCTCGTTAAACGCTCAATGATTAGTCGCCGCAAAACATCTTTTATTTTACAGTGACTCGATTGCCACCCAAACGACTGGCCCCGACGAAAATTAATGCAAGATTGACCATTTCCCTGAACTGACATCATGGCTTCATCGCGCCCGACTGCCATTGTCTCGCACGGAGAGATTGATGCAAATCCTCTTGAACGGTATGGTAAAGCCGGAGAGGTATTGCTTCGAATTGGGTACGTCAGACTCTAGTGAGACAGTGATTTCTTATTCTCTCCTCGTTCAGCTACCTAGGTATCTCTCTGAACGCTCGTCTGACAAGTCACTGACAATTATCATTCATGCAGAAATGGGGGCGCAGGTGCCACTGGCTTGGTCAAAGAACTTGCACAAGACTACTTAAAGTCTCGAGGCAAAGATGGCCTGATTGAGTGGATATGTAACCACTCTCGCAATACGCAGCTAGCTCTACTCAATGGCTTCATTGACCTTGCTTTGACTTATGAACGCGATCAGGAAGCTCTAGCCCAGGCCGAGGGATGGTCATATACGGCTGGATGCGTATTCCACGACCACTTCTGCCTAGCAGGGCCCCTATCAGACCCTGCGGGACTGGCATCTGCAGAGTCTATAACTGATGCCTTTGAGAAGATCGCTGTCTCGGGCTGCCTGTTCCATAGCCGTGCGGACCATTCTGCCACTATGTGGAAAGAACGTGAGATTTGGGCTTTAGTCGGCCGAAAGCCGTGGGAAGATCAAGTATCAACAACGTCTTGGTACAAGACAAGCGTGCTATCGCCATCAGAAGCTCTCAAGGGGGCCGATGCCGCTGGCGCCTACTTCCTGACTGATCGGTCAACGGTTTTGCGACAGGCCGGACTTGGCACAATTTCCAACTGCACCATCTTCTTCGAACCTACTCGCTCAAGGGATATTCTGATGAACAGCTGCTATGCTTCATTCTCACCAGAGATGAAAGAGGCGGACCCCTCAGTGACGAACCATGTGCGCGATTTCTTCTTGTACCTTGTGTCGCCACGAGGTCAAGCGGTGATTCGTGACTACGGGGTTACACAAACAGGATTGCCACTGTTCGCTCCTGTCGAAGATGGTGTCGCATTGACGCATTTGCGCGGAGGCCGTCCAATTGGTGGCAAATGGGTCAAGGACTCCGAGCTAATCAAGGCGAGATTGTAGTGGATGGGTTCTATTACACCCCGACCCATGAGACTATCAGGGCCAGGAACTGGATAATGGTTGCTGAATCGGATCTCAAGGTTACAGGCCTTGCCTGCTTGGGCCTTAAACAGGCTCCCTTTCGCACAGGCAAAAAGGCTTCTCGGCTTCTGGTCGACCGTATAATCGATCACTTTTCCCCTGTCGATGTCAGGGTCGCTTGATCCAGTAGTTCTTTATAACCTCGGAGGAATATTGTCAATGGTGATGTCCCGGTTTCGTGGTAATCAGCCCTGTGGATGTGTTATCCTCTACATTCCAGGAGTCTTGGTTGTACAAGTTTACTTACAGGCTCTGAGACGAGCTTGAGGTGTGATTTCAAAACAGCAGTAAGGATGGGGACAGTTCTGCTTCATACACTCCTTGATTGAACGCCATTCCCAATAAGCGAAACTATAGCAAAGATAACTTTCATGTTCTTAAATTTATTCTATCTCAAAGTCTAAAGCTATCTTGGTAAGCTAGAGAGTGTTACGTAATTTCATCTGGGATTCTCACCCCGTTCCTTTCCATCAACGTAGGTATCTGTATTTTGGGACACCAGATAACATCTCGCCTCCCTTGACCTTTACAGTAACTACTTCTCCGGGAACAAGATCTATACAATTGTCTTCCAACGAGATACCGGGCAGCTCTTCAAAGACTAGGCCCTTGGTGGGTTTGTTGGCCGTGAGCAGATACTCATGTGGCCCAACCTGAACCTCAACACCTCTGTCGGAGAAGTCAAGATACTTGAGAGGTTGAGGCCAATCAATGTCTTGGGAGACACAAATGTCGCCCTGAAGAACACGCACAGATATGACATGTGGCTCATCCTTTACATTGTCAATCTGTCCAGTCAGGATGTCAGTTGTTCCATTCGGGACCAGAACCGTGTTGGCCTTGACGACTTTCTCCCTGATATCCCTGCCAGTCTTGATCGAAATGAAGCGAATTTCGATACTGACAGTAATCTCCTCCTGCTTGTTGCTTGAAACCCAAACTTCAAACGAAGAAGTCTTCGCTGGCCTAGCATGAACGACACTCCAGTCGTGGTGTTGCCGTTGAACACCCGCAGCGATGGGCCTGAGAGCTCGACGAATGGAATAATAGGCTGGTTTCTTATTGAGGAAGTAATCGACGATGGACCATGAGATACCCGGCCAGCAATCGTTCAACTGCCAGACGAGAACGCCGCCGCATCGACGGTCATCTCCCCATTGGCGACGCCAGCTGCGGTACGCAAAGGTCATGGCTTCGCTCTGGCAAATTTGCGTCAAGTATATGTGAGACTGGCGAGGGTCAGTAAGAGGGACATCTGCTTCTCCAGAGGGAGGAAACATACCTCTAGATCTGGAAGAGGACGAAAGTTCTCCACCACATATGTAGCGATTCGTCGTTCGTGGCCATCAGCTTTGTTATGGAAATCCATCATCTGAGACTGCGGGTAACGGTCGTGCTCTTCAGTGATACAGTGCTTGATCGTCGACAAGACCGGGAAAGCTTCCATACCGAACTCGCTGTTGAACCTGCCACCCAGCCTGTCAAAGACCTGGTATTTCTCCTGTGTACCATGCCAAACTGTGAAGATGTCAGTAAACAAAGGAATAGAGAATACAGCCAGCCGCTTACCGTTCCATTGGTGGAGATCTCCGGTAGTCTTGTCTGTAGTGTCTTTGCCTCCGGAGAATGGTGATCCAGGCCAGTATGTCATTCCTGGAGATACCTCATTGACTACCTCTGGTAAGAGATACTCATAATAATACCGAGCCGGAAAAGAAGACTTGAGCCAAGAAGAAGGATCCTTGTCGTCTGGATTGTACTCGAGACCTGCCTGCTCTTGAACCTGGTAATCCTCATTGTTGCCGGCATATATCACGACAGAGGGGTGGTGATGCAGTCTACTGACGTTCTGCACTGCCTCCTCGCGAACCGATCGGATGAGTTCTGGCCCTACAGGATAGTTTCCACAGCCAAACATGAAGTCCTGCCACACCAGAATGCCCATTTCATCACAGCAGTCGTAAAAGGCATCGTCTTCGTATATGCCACCGCCCCAAACTCTGGATCCAATTGTGTCAGTGATTTTGTGCAAAGAAAAAAGACCCGTCGATGTCCCCTCACCTCGTCATGATCTGATTTCCCTCTATCATAAGCTTCAACCAGTCTCGGTACTTGGAAGTGGTGATTCGAGGTAGAAAGTTATCGGCCGGAATCCAGCACGAGCCACCGGAGAAGACGTCGATATTGTTGACTCTGAAAAAGAACGATTTCCCGTGAGAGTCTCCGTTTTGCACCAGTTCGCTTTTCCGGAAGCCAGTCTTCTTGGTCTTCGAGTCAAGCTTCTGACTATCTTTGACAATACTGACACTCACGGCGTACTGAGACTGGTGACCGTATCCAGCAGGATACCAAAGATGGGGGTGATCTAGTCAGTGGTTGTTAGTAGTTTACTCTTAGTGTCAGGTACATGGATTAGTACCTATAGTAAAGGGGACAATCAGGCGGCCACTGGAGGACTTCGTTGCTACGGTGTCGTAAACGACAGTGTCTTGAAATCGGATAGAGACATTTGCCATGTCATAATACCCTTCAATGTCGATTTCCACCTTGCCTTGGACCTTTTCGAGGTCTGGGGAAACACTGTACTTGATGAGGAAGTCATTTATGTGGGCAGATGACACTTCAAGCCAGACTGGCTTCCATGGACCAGCGGTGTTAAGCACTGGACCCCAGTCCCATCCCTGTGTGTTTAATTAGTAGAAGATTTCTTACCTACAATTCATTGTACATACCCAGTGATATTGAGACTTTCTAACAACCAGGCGTCCAGCCTCTCCATTGAAAAGCTCCCATCGATGGTCAGGATATTGCTTTATGATCTCCCTGGCCTTGAGTAGTGCGCTGTCAAAGTCAATGGACAACACATTGGTACCCTCGTTGGAAAGTTTGTTAGTAATATCCACACGGTGGCTGAGAAACATATTATCGCTCTCTAGTATGACGGCATCGTTGAGCTTGACTTGAGCAAAGGTATCAAGACCTTCGAAGATAAGATACACTGATCTACTGTTGGCAGACGGCGAGTCAAAAGTAGTGCGGTATGTCCAAGCTGTCTCTCCAACCCACTCGACGTCGAGCTCATTCATATCAAGAAATGGGTCAGGGATGCTGGATAGGTCATCGATTAGTACCTGGGAGGGTGCAGAACGTTGTATACTAACATTCCGTTTTCAATCAAGTCAATGTGGGCAACCGTTGGCACTTTGGCCACAGGCTTCCAAGCATCATGGCCATCTGTTGCTTTCTTGAATGACCAACCCTTCTCAAGCAGCGTTCTTTGTGCAATTGGAGGCATCATGATCAGGGAAGTGTATGACAGGCCGGATTCGTTTGTCGATAAAGACCAGTACAAAAGATGTATAAATGACCTCTGGTATTCAAAGGGCGGCCATAAACTTAGAAGTTAGGAACAATGATACCTTGTGATGAGTTTGTTATGAGCTGCTTTTAATGCTTTTCGTTTTTGGCTGGAGTCATGGATATGATCGCTTCTGACCGGTGCTACCATTCTCCGTGCTAGTTTCCGGATTTCGATACGGGACGTTGGCATCCATGAGCCGCGGAACAAGCTCTTCCGTCTCCGATTTAGGCCTTGGTCCAGGTTATTCACGCGATTTTCCCCCACAGAACGAATGCACCAACAGCGACTCCACTCTCGTAGTTCCAAAACAGCCTAAGATTATCCTTTCGTTCGCCCCCACAAATCATTCCTCTCCGCTGTTTCGTTCCTGGATACATCCTGATAAATCTGCCTTTAGGCAAATCATTATGAATATTGCATACTCCCCACTCTCTGGGGATGAGATCCGGATCTTGGATGTCAGCATAAATGGAGAGCATTCTGAACCTATCTGCAACTTCAGGGTCGTGCCTCTAGAGAACCCTCCAGACTACACCGCTGTTTCCTACTGCTGGGATAATTCAACAAACATAGCGAGGATTAAGTTTCAAAATGGCGACTCCCTCCCACTTAGCCAGACATTGATTGATCTTTTTAACTCTCTGAAGCAGAAATCCTCCAAGTTCACCGTGTGGATCGATGCCATTTGTATCAACCAGGAAGACACGACTGAGAAGGAGTTTCAAGTTCCCCTCATGGGAAAGATTTATTCACGCTCTACGAAAGTCTTAGTTTGGCTCGGCAACAGTGACAATATCACTAAAAATGCATTTCGCTTCATAAGAGGAGAAGAAAACGACATCGAGACTAGACCAGAACCATTGGTCAGATCAAGCTCTTTTTACGATAGATTTCGGAGTTTATACCGCAAAGTCTCACGACCCTCTCGACAGAAAAATGATGACTATGGCCTAGAGAGCATGCTGCTTCTCCTCCAACGCCCGTGGTTCCAACGGGTGTGGGTTATTCAAGAGGTTGTTGCCGGAAGGAACATCCAGGTGGTTTGTGGCGAGGACTGCGTAGATCTGAAGCACTTTTCAGACGGTGTTTCCGCCATTTGGAACTCATTTACTGGCTTAGGCCGCTATGAAGACGATCATCCCGCCATCCTTGGATTCTGGTGTGTAACCAGAATGCTTGGTATACGAGAAGAATACCAGAAGAAGGTTAATCAGGGAGAAAGTGGAGTAGGCTATGAAACTCTTCTTCAGGCCGCATATCATTGCCAAGCCACAAGGACCTGCGACAAGGTCTTTGCTTTTCACGGTATTGCAGATAGCCGACCAGTCCCGAAAGCTAATTACAGAATCACCGAAGAGCAAGTCTTTATGGAAACAGCCGAAGCACTTCTCTGCAATGGAGACTCCCTTGATCTTCTAGCCCTATCGTGGATGGGATATATGCGGCAACGCTCCAGCGTACCAACCTGGGCCCCCGATCTTCGATGCCATGCCTACGATGAGCCACTCGTTCTTTGTGATAGCGCAGACTGGGATGCAGGCGGACCCTTGGGTGCATCACCAAAGATCGACGCTGAATCACCACGTCGGCTTAGACTTCAAGTCAAGCAATTCGATAAAATAGACGTCATCTGCCCTCCATTCGCTTCTTGGGTTGTAGAGCAGCAGCGGGTAGCAGTCAAATCTGTCCTAGCCCTGAGACCACGGCTAGCAGGCAACCTCTCCAGGGAAGCTTGGATGGACAGATTAGCTGAGTCTCTCATTATGGGTCTCGATATCGACGACAACCCACTGAGAGTCGGTATGCCAGGATGGGATGAACACCGTCGACATTTCAATGAGTGGCTACAGTGGGTACAGTCGAACTCGCGACAAAAGGATCTCCATAAAATCGAGTCCAATATGCACCACCGCATAATCAGGACCCGTATTGATACAATGAAGGCATTCGCAACCAGCCGAGGTTTCTTTGGTATCGGGCCAGAACCTACCATGGAAGGGGATGTTGTGTATGCAGTTCCGGGCTGTCGAGTACCTCTTCTGCTGCGACCTGACCCATTGACAGCTGATGAGGAGATGAGATCTCTTCCCGTGCAGACATGGACTCTTGTCAGCTGGTGCTATATCGATGGGTTAATGTTTGGAGAAGCTAAGTACCAAGATAGACCTGCCGATGAAATACTGCTGCGGTAAGTATAGAAGCGTATGCTATATAGATGCCGGAGATGAGGTTCAACCTACGTAATATAGAATACATTGTCATCCATCAGTCCATAAGTAGGTAATGTAGTCCTTTCCTACTTTCACAGTCCTTGAGACGGCTGGGTAAATCGAAACGATGGAGCAGGCCACCGTCTCACTGCTCTACTATTTCTAGCAATTCCTCGAGAGTATTCTCGACGCTTGCCTTATCGACAAGATCGAATGTCGTCCTCATCTCTTGTTCTTCTTCTCTGCATTCACTGTTGTTTGTTTGGGCATGACCATCGCTTTATCCGAAATCGCCTCGGTCTATGACAGTACTAACGGGGAGGGCAAAGCAGTCTGCGCAACACTACATTCACAAAGGATCAGGGCACCCCCTTTCGGGGGTTATGTCAGGTACACTTATAGACCACTCCGATTTTCCGAATATTACCTCGCTTGCCATATCTGGTAATTTTGTAAGTCTAAGAATGCTGCATGTCAGCTAACTGGTAAGACTATATTACATCCTGCTAAAGCTTAACTATACAGTCGTAAAAGATGGCATGTATATATTATTATAACTTTTAAGCTTTTATGAAATCCTTCTTCTTATTGCACTTAGCAGCAGGCTCTTAACTGATATAAGGATTAGTATTTAATATTATATTAAGAACTATAAAATATAATTATTTGGTACCCGAATCCCGAGGCATAACTCTACCAGATTTTATAATATCTAACAAGTCTATTCTCTTATTTATTACAAAGACCACCTTCTTCCTCGGCACGCTTGTTCTCGCTCTCCGGTCTCATGCCTGCATAACCTTCATAACAAAAGAAGACATAAAAGCCCAAAAGTACACCCGGGCTGTTTGGAAAGACGGTTAAAAACAATGCAGTTCAATGGCCAAGGAAACAGGCTATATAGCCGTGTTGAGGGATGTAGACAATAAGGATTACTACGTAATCCCTAGCAATGACTTCCCGACACTGCATAGTCGAGGTTTTAAGTGTGAGTATGGTGAGTTTAAGTAAAATCGTGAATTTTTCATAAACCTAATATAGGGAAATGCATAATACTGACTATAATAGTATAAAGCTCAGGTTACGATGTAGCAGTTCGAAGACTGGGGAGATACGCAAAGAGCTTGCCGTTGTAGAGGGGTTAACTGTACTGGAAAGCCCAGGGATATTTCCTAAATATGTATCGGCTGAGTAGAAGACGAAACAGCAGGTATGTAACCAGGTGTAGCTATCCGTAGCTCACTGATACACAATTTTATTCCAGGTATAAGTCGTGAGTGTATTAATCTATAGAGACTCTGGATATATGTTATATGATCTAACTAGTAAAATTTATTGCCACAAACTGGATTCTATACTGTATGCATTAAACTTAATGCTCTCGGGTAGGTGCATGGCCTGCTGATGCGGATCTATGCTATAACCGAGGGCTGATGGCATCCAGCTAGTCCTAATCTAGACGCGGATGTTGTTATGCCGACTCTGTTCAGGCTAGTCTCACCGCCCATCATGTGCACCTTCTTTCCCCAGATTTTCACAATCACCCCAGGTACGGAGCACAATTCGCCGCACTCCGCATTTGTACCACGTGTGTGTGATGAGATTGGACCACGGTCGTAAGACATGCAATCTTGCCACTCCGTGACTGATATTTGCCATCTCCTCACACCAAAGCAGGCGGCTTTACCTGCACCTTTGTTCTATCGAACCTCTGCACGTAAAAGACCCAGTTCCCATCTGCATCAGAGGTCAATATGTTCTGCACCTGTAGGTTTGATTGTTCTTGATCATGATCCTCCACTGACTATTGTGTTTCACAAGTCCAGGGCACAGTTGAACCTTCGGACCCGGGCGCTGTTAAAGAGTCAAAGCCCACTCGAGGTCTACACGCATGCGGCAACTGCAAGCGGCGAAAGATTCGCTGCGACGGCCGAAAACCGTGTAACCAATGCGAGTCGAGGGATTTACAGGCAAGATGCGTCTACACACAACAGACTCAACGAGTTATGCCTACGAAGAGGTCCGTCCTTGACTCAATTGAAAAGAGCCATGCTTTCTGTGAGAAAACTCTAACGATTGTGACAGAACACTAGAGACCTTATCCAAAAGTCTCAAAGAACGCGATGCCATCCTGAACCGCCTTTTCCCAAATCACAGTATTCCGCAGTTGGCCTCTTTGTCAGACCAGCAACTTCGTGAGGCCGTTTTACATGGATGTTCAACTGATAAAATCTTGCCGTCTCCTTCAGATAGCACCCCTCAAAGGTCTGTTACTCAAGACTCACAGTGGGACGAGGAAAGACGCGAGAGAGACCCCTTGCCTGCGGAAGCTGATGACGTCAACGCATTGTCCCTGCCGTTTGACCGACAGGCATCGTATCTTGGTATTTCATCCATCAGAGCGGCGCTTGCAGCGATGCTCCAAGTTCGGCCTCAGCTGCGTGGCTTGCTAGCCTCTCGCCAGGCAAACATCAACAACGACATTGCTAGAAACGATGAGATTCGGCCTTGCTATCATCCCTCTAGGGCCCTGTTAGAATGTCCTCGCATAAAATGGAGCAGCAAGGGGCAAGCACTAGTTGATGCCTACTTCCAGCGGATCCATATCTTTACCCCGATGCTTGATGAAACCTCATTTAGGACAGATTACCTTGGTAGTCAACGTCAGGATCCGCCCTGGCTTGCTCTCTTGAATATGGTCTTGGCCATGGGCAGTATTGTCTCTAGCAAGTCGAGTGATCGGGATCATTGCAAGTACTACACCGAGGCCATGAGACACCTCGACCTTGGCGCATTTGGCAGCAGTCACATCGAAACGCTACAGGCCCTTGCGCTTGCCGGGGGCTACTATCTTCACTATATCAACCGACCTAATCGAGGCAATGCCATTCTTGGTGCAGCCTTTCGAATGGCTAGTGCCCTCGGTTTCCATCGAGAGCCTTCATATCAGGACGGAGACAGCGATCAGTATGATGCAGCAGAAGTGAGGCGACGTACATGGTGGTCTTTAGTTTGTCTTGACACTTGGACGACAACGACCCTAGGGCGTCCCTCTTTCGGCCGGTTCTCTCCTTCCATTGACGTTCAATTCCCTAAGCTCGGGTTTGACGGAGAAGAAAGGTCTCAGCAAGATATGGGAATGACAACACTTGTTGAGAACATTCGCTTTTGCATGATTGCAACTGAGATACAGGATAGCCTAGCCGTAACTCCTGTTCTCAATGCTGAAGACCGTGATCGTTTCGATGAGGCATTGATCAATTGGCATACTCACCTACCCTCTATGCTTTCCAATGACCGAGACTGTGATGAACCGGTTCATCTTGCTCGGTGCATTATGAGATGGCGGTACTGGAACTTACGCATGCTTCTATATCGTCCCGCCCTTTTAGATGCGACGACTAACCATCAAATGGACCAAGAGGTTGACCAAGCCGCTATCGAGAAGTGTCAGCAGCTTTCAAAGACAACCATTGAAGATATAGCCAAGACGTGGCTGAGCCATCAGATGTCAGGATGGAATGCAGTATGGTTCCTTTACCAGGCCGCCATGATCCCACTACTGAGCATGCTGTGGAAGCCCCAGAGTGCTGCTGTTCCTGAGTGGAGCTCCCAGGTACAGACAGCTTTGAGGCTCTTTGAGGAGATGCAGAATTGGTCATTGACAGCACGTTGTAGCCGGGGAGTTGTAAGCCAAATCTTTGAAACAAGTTGCGATTTAATGCGTCAAGGAGAACAGCTTTGCCCTGGCCCAGGCATGAATGACAGAGAGTTCTTAGATCAGGATTCATGTTCGTGGGCAGATGGATTAGAGGTCGATGATGTATTGAATATGTTGTGTCAAGACTGGTCATGGGATACAAATTGCACCTGGACTGACGATGGGTTTGTTAATACATGAGCTGGTAGTTAACTGTATGGATAGCATGTTATATATAACTGTACTCCTAGGCAACAGTGAGGGCGACAAGTATTTGGCCTGTATATATTCTTTTGGTTTTCTTTACCTTTGTGGCCTTGAGGCTGGAGCCTTTTTTTGGCCCCTCAACCCTATCACAGTATGTAGATATACATAAACTTAACCTAGATAACTATATGCGGCATTTTCGCAGCTGCAAGAAATCCCGTCGCCAGTATATCCAAGACCCGACACCCTTCTCGCGCTTGCTTACCGATACTTTCTATTGGCAATATGTAAAATGCCTTACACTCTGGCCATAGAGCTATGCCCTTAACTATAAAATAAATAGACCTCTTTATTTTTAAATAGCTATGTTATATATATTACCTAGCTTACCTTAATACTAAATACTACTTAACCTATAATTTATTAACCTTAAGTACTACTTAATTTACTTCTGTTTCTTATTCTCTGACTAGGTCTTATTCTCTGACTAGGTCTTATTCTCTATACTGTGGGCCTGTTTTAGTCTCGGCCGCGGGCAAGATAAGATAATCGGGCACTTACGGATTGCGCAGGGCAGTAAGCACTTACCTCTGCATCCGAGCCGGCCGACACTTTACCCTCAATCCCAGTCGATTTCTCCTTACATAATGCCCTCATCTGGTCGACAAAGACGACCGCGTAAGGGTCAGCGCCCGGCGTTCACATGCACCGAGTGTGCCCGCCGAAAGCAGCGATGCTCCAAGACAATCCCCTGCTCTTCATGTCTCGACAGAGGTATTGGCTCATCGTGCCGTAGGAATGGTGTTTCAGCGTTGTCGCCTCAGCCGTCTTCAGTCGAAGAGTCGAACCCGACGCGATTGAGGCACGACGAGTATCCGCACGATCCCAATGGCACCCTGTTCCCGGAAACGGGGGTTCGGACTACCTCGCCGGGTTCCACACAGGGCGGTGGCGATGAGATCCAACCGAACGGCAGCTGCACCGATGAGGTAGTGCAAGATAACTCCATGTGCGGTCGCAGTCACGGCCAGCGCGAACCGGAAATATATACAAGCCGTCCACGTTTAACGAATGGGACCGCGTCTACCCTCGAGTTCCTTACCCACGGTCATCGGAGTATCCTAAACCTAACTCTAAATTCCAAATCGCACCAAGTTAGTATAAATTAGAATCCTATATAAATCAAAACCATACTATTAATAATAAGGAATAGATATAATTTAGAAATAAGAAGTTAATATAAATTAAAACTATAATAGGTAATTTAATAAAACCAGTATTATTAAAAAGTAAATATTTAGGTAAATTATTTATTTAATTTTTAAGGTATAATTAGTTTATTTATAATTATAATATTAAGTTAAAGTTTAAGGGTTAATTAAAAGATATTATAAAAAGTAAAAAAATTAAGTAATTTAATTAGCTAAATAAGATATAAAAAGCAGGCTATTAGTAATAAAGTTTAATATTTAAAATTAAAAAGGCCAGTAAAAAAAAATAATAGTAAGAATTTAAAAAATAAAAGTATTAAGTATTATAATTAAGAAAATACTAACTATTATTTAATTTTCTAATATATATATATAATATAGACCTATTTATTTATTATTTACTAGTATTTCTATTTCCTATTTATATAAAATATAGATATATATATATTATAAATAAAGTAATTACCTATTTAAAAAATAACTATATATTAATAATAAAATTTAAAGTAAGGTAAGTATAGGAAGCTATTAATATAATCCCTAGTATTATTAAAAACTAAATAAAGTTAAAGAAATAAAAACTACTATTACTAACTATAAAATAGATCCTATATATTTTATTACCTAAGGATAATAATAAAGGTTATAATAAGTATAAGTATATAAGATTAGATAATAGATATATTTTAGATTATTATAAGGTTAAATATAGGTTTATTAGTAACTATAAAAAAGGATAATATATAGAATAAATAATAATAATTAAGAAGCTATAGAGAGAAAGTATATAATACTAGTAATTATTCTAGTTTTAAATAAAAAGTAGTTTTATTAAAGTTAAATATAGTATTAAGGTTTATAAAGATAAAGATTAATTATAAAAAGGTATTAATTAAATAGCTAAGTTTTTAAAGTAAATTTATTAAGAAAATAAAAATATATTTAAAAGTAAAGATAAAATATAAATATAAAATATTTATAATAAGTAAAAGGTAAGCCTATAGTTAAATTAAATAGAATAGCTAGTATATTTAAATAAATTTAAATTAAATATATTATAATAATTAATATAAGTAATTAAAAATAATAAGCCTATATTATAGTAAAAGTAGGTAATATTTAATTCTATATTAAATAAAGTATATAAAGTTATTATTTAATATAGCCTGGTCGCCAGTCCAGGCGCATTTCGCTATAAACCATAATAGTAAGTAAGGTTAGTATTTACTTTAATATAAGCTAATTAGTCTAAAATATTAGATACTTAGGCTATTTACTGCTAACTGCAGTTTATAGTAAATTACTAGCTAAAAGGGCCTAGCTAAGAGCTAACCTTAAGCTAATCTTAAGGTTAACTTAACCCTAGATTATTAAGTTAAAAATAAAATAACTAAAATTAATATTACTGCTAGTAATAATAAAAAGTAAATAGGTTAGAATTAGAGTTTATATTATATAAATTATAATAATATATTTTATTTCTTTATTTATTTCTTTATTTATTTTCTTAATCTATTTATATTCTAGTCTATATATTAATTTATATTACTAGTTATTTATCTTAATAGTAAATATAAATAATTATTAAAATAATATTATTAAGGTATTAATAAGAAGAGAAAAGAGAGGCTAAGTTATCTAACTATATAAAAAGCTAGATATTCTTATCTGCCTTCTTTACCTAATTACTATTAGGCCTTATATAAATTAGGTTAAGTATTATTACTATAACTACTATAAGATAGCTAGGAAATAACTGCAGGAGGTTATTATATTTACTGCCTTTTTTTCCCTATCTGGCTTATAATTACTGGCACTTTAAGACCTAATTAATAAAGATATAAAGCTATTAGCTAATAGGGGACTATTAATCCTAGGGCTAGAGATATACCTAGGTTTTAGCTATAAAAGCTATTAGTATTTAACTTATAATTAATTTAATTAAGATAGGTATTAAATATTCTCTAAGTATTATAAGAAAGGTAATAATAAAAATAAGGATAATAAGGGTAAAAGGGATATATAGTAATATAATTAAAAGTAAGTTATACTTTAAATATTATATAAAGCCTTTTATATAAAATATTAAATTATTAAGCTAATATAAACCTACTATAGTAGCTATAAGAGTAGCAAGAGTAGGTTAAAAGAAGGCTTAGGCAGTGCTAGTATTAGTACTAGTATTAATTCTAGGCTATTAAAGCTTATTAAAAGCTATAAAAAGAAGCTTAAAAAGGCTACTATTAAATAAAGAAAGAAGGTTAAGGTGCTAGGTAATATTAATTAGAAATCCTAATAGGTATAATTTATAAAATAAGTAATATGATTATAAGATAAAAATAAGCTTATACTTTACTAAGCTAGTCTATTGCTAATATTTAAGGTAAGTAAGCTAAAGCTTTAAAAGCAGAAGGCCTAAGATACTAATATAAGGCTATAGGTATTAATTAAAAGCTTTTACTATAAGCTAATATAAGGGTTAAAGTATTTTAATAAGGTATTAGATAAGATACTTAAATAACTTAAAAGTATTAATATAATAAAGCTAGTTATAAAGCTATTTAGGTATAAGTAAGAGGCAGTAATAATAAAGTAATATAATATAAACTAAAAGTAATATCTATATTACTATACCTATATCTAGCTATTTAAATAGAATAAGGCCTAAAAGAAATATAATATCTAGTTTATAAATAAGTAATAAGAATATCTAGCTAATATTATATAATAACTTAATATTATAGCTAATAATAATAAGAAAAGAAAAGAGAATTAAAAATAGAAAATATAATAGTTATAGCAGCAGTAGAATTAAAAAAGTAATAATAATTAAGAGGTAAAGGCAGAGATAAATACTAATTTTAATAGTAATATTACTATATTTAATTAGGCTATTTACTGCTTTTATATTAATAGTATTAAGTAAAAGCTAGGCTAGAAATAATATTATAACCTGCTGCTATACTTTATAGTTATATTAGGTATTAAGGAAAATAGTAACTAGATATTAATATACTTATATATTTACTTTCTAGCTAGTTTCTTATAGTATAACTAGGTATTAATATTAAAGTATTTCTTTAAGGATAACTTATATAACTTAAAGGATTTAGTATATAAAATAAGCTTTATTATAATTAAGTGCTTTTATAAGGGTTATTATAAATAGCTTATAAGTAGCTTATATTTACTATTTAATATAATTATCTAGTAAATAATATATAACTAAGGGTATTATAATTATAAGAAGAGGCAGGTATAGTTATAATAAGATAGTAATAGTAAGATAATTAACTATCTAGGTAAAAGTATTATTATAGCTAGCTTTTAGTTAATAGTTTAGGCTATACTATAAGAGGCTAAAGATTAGCTTAATAAGCTAATAGGTAGCCAGTAAAGGAAAGGCAGGCTATAGTAAATAATATAGCTATAAGATATTACTAATAGCTTAGTATATAAGAGGCCAGGTTAGTTATTTATAATAAACTAGAAGAATATATAGCTATAGCCTAGGGCTAAGAAGCTAGTAGATATTATAGGTAAAAGGTTATAGAAAATAAAGAGTATAGGCAATAGCAGTAAATAATATATATATTACTAAGAGGCAGTTATAAAGTATCTTAGCTAGCTTAAGTTATTTTAAATAAAGATATATCTAGTAATATATATCTAAGAAAGGTAGCCTAGGCAAGGCCTTAAAATAGTAATATTAAAGTATTATAATATTAAGTAACTATTAAAGAATATTTTTATTTTTAATAAGTAGGTAATTATAATTACTAATTATAATAAAAGTAAAGGTCTAAATAGTAAGATAGGTAACTATAAAGTAGCTTAGTTCTTACCTAAGAGTCTAAGCTAGATAATAATAATATATATTATATAGCTATTATTATTTAAAAAGGTATTATATTAGCTTAGTAGTATTTATAAACTATTTAATTTACTTAATCTATAGATCTAGAAGTTAGCTAAGAAAGGGATATAGGATATAGTAATATTAAGTAAATAGCTTATATTTATCTTTAATATTAAGATTAAGGCCTGGCTAATAGTATTAAGCTACTAATATATAGCTATAAAGATAGATTATAAAATTAAAGGCTTAATTATATAGTAAATAGATCTTAAGGCTATTAAGGCTAATAGTAATAATAAGATAGCTAATCTAATAATAGGTAAGTAGTGCCAGTAACTAAGGGTTAAATATATATAGGATAGTTAAGTAATATATAGTAGCTATATAATATAGGGCTATTATAGGGTTAACTTATAGTTCTTTAATTAGCTATAGCCTAAAATAATATTAAACTATTAAAAGATTAGCTATTTATAGTATTAATTTCTTACCTATATTAATAGGGACTTTAATAAGAGGAAATAGCTAGCTAAGATAGTAAATATAGCTATAATAAATAGAGATATAAAAAGGTAATAATATAATCTTTATTAGTAAGAGGTATATATTTAATTTTAATTTAACTAAAGGTAAAAGAAAAAGAGAAAAGGAAAGGGAAAGAGAGATATTAATATTAATATAAAAAAAAAAAAGGCAGTGCTATAGGGTAGGGAAAACTGGTAAGATTATAGCTAATATATATATTATTACTTAGTAAGTTACTTTACTAATAATAATATAACTATAGGTATTATATATTAAACTGGCTTCTTACTTTATATATATATAGACAGATACTAGGCTAAAGTATATACTAAGGGAGGATATTAGCTAGAAGTTATTATAATAGTAAGATAATATATACTAGATTATAGGGCTAGAGAATAATAAGATATAAAGTAAGTAGCTTATTATTATACTGCTAATAAGGGGAGGTAAGAGTATCTTCTTTATATTACTAGTATTTATAAAAGATAAATAGGGTAAGGGAGGGCTAGTTAGTATTATTATAGTGCTATTTATATTACTTATATAAGACTTAGTATTAAAAGCTAGTAAGCTAGATATTAACTATATAGAGTAAAAGGGTAATATTAACTAAAAGAAATAGTAATAAGATATATAATTAGTAGTAATTAGTATTAATATAGCTATAAGTAAAGGATTTATTACTTATATTAAAAGTATTTAGGTTTAAAGGCTATTAAAATAAATATTTTTTAATAAGTATTATATTATAATTACTAATATTAAATACTAAAAGTAACTAAGGCAGCTTATAGGCTTATATTAATTTAGGTATTTATTAGTTATATTAATAGTAATACTACTAATATTAATAGAGGGTTAGTTTTAAAAGCAGATATTAATATAAAATATAATAATAATTTAAGTATTAATAATAAAGGTAAATATCTAGTATTAAATAAAGCTAGTAAAGCTAGATAAAAAGGCAATAAAAGATAAGGTAATAGCTATAATTAAGGCAATTAAGGTATAAATAAGCCTAGTATAATAAGATATAATTTACTGCTAGTTAATTAAGCAGTATAAGGAGATAGCTATATAGGTTAGCTATAGGGTATATTATAGTAAGCTAATAAGAGATATATAAGCTAGTATACTATAAGACTAGGTTAATAAAAAAGGAAGTTAGTAGTAAATTATAGTAATAATAAAACTAAAGATAGGAGTTAATATTAGAGGTATTATTAAGGTAATTTATATAGGCCTGCTATTTAGGCTAGTTAATTTTATTTAATAGACTAGGTAAGAAAAATAATAAAGAAATAAGATAATAGACTTAGTAATTATAATAAATAGTAAGGCTAGGTAAGGAAATAAGTTTAGTAATAATATTAATTATATTAACTAAAAAAAGATAGGGTTATTTATAAAAGATAAAGGCTATTAATAATTAATATTAGGCTAGTTCTTTAATAGGGCTAAGGCTAAGGTTAGTAGCTATAAGGAGATATAGGCAGAATACTATAATTAATATCTAAAAAAAGGTATAAATAAGGTAAATAATAGGGAAGATATTAAAAAGAATAAAGCTAAAGATAAAAAAAAAGGTAAGAAAGAGAATAAAGAGAAAAATAAAAAGGAAAATAATAATAAGTTAGAAAAGGTTCTAGCAGTAATAATAGTTAATAGATTAAAAGAAAATATATAAAAAGAAAGCTAGTAAATAATAAAGCTATATAACTAGCTAGATTAGATATAAAAGGTAAGGTATTTAATATACTTTATTAAGTAATATATATATAAGGTAAAGGAAAAGAATAAAAGAAAGATAGAATATTAGTAAAAAGACTATTAGCTATTATAGTAAAAAGACTTTAATTAGTAATAAGTAAGTTTATAATTTGCAGATTATAAGTATTACTAGGAATATAGTTTATTATATAGCTAGTATAATATAGGGCAGGTATAAGAGAGAAAGTATAGTTATTATAATATAATACTGCTAGTAGTAATAATAGTAAAGGTAAGTAAGATACTATAGAGGCTTATATAGAAAAGGTTTAAGATAGATTATAGGAATAAAAAGAAATATAATAAGTAAATTAAGCAGACTTAATAGATATATAAGATATTAATAATAAATAGGCTTACTGTATAAGATAAGATTATATAATATATTTTATAGTAAATAAGAGATAGCTATAAGGTAAAAAGGGAGATAGAGATAAATTAATATAAATAAGTAAAAGAAAAAATAGTTTTATAAGATATAGAGATAAATATATATACTTTATAGGAAATAATAATTTAATAGATATATAAAAATAAGGTATAAAAATAAAAGAAATAGAAAATAGAGATAATTTAATCCTAGGTAAGATAAAAAAAAAAAAATAAGGGAAATAAAAGTAAATTAATCCTAGGTAAGATTAAATTATAATAATAAAGATAATTTAATAAATAGTAAAGGTTAATATAATAGTTAAGACTAAAGTATTATATAAAAAAGGCAATAAAAATAATAAAGTAGTAAGTAAGGGTTATAATTATATATTTATAAAATAGTTAAGGGAAAGTTAAGTAATAATTAGGGTTAAGTATATAAATAATAGTTAAAGTAAAGTATATAAATAAAGATTAAGGTAAAATATTTAAATAAAGGTTAAGGTTAAGTATATAAGTAATAGTTAAGGTAAAATATTTAAGTAAGGGTTAAGGTTAAGTATATAAGTAATAGTTAGGATAAAGTATTTAAGTAAAGGTTAGGGTTAAATATATAAGTAATAATTAAGATAAAGTATTTAAATAAAGGTTAAGGTTAAGTAGTTTAAAAATAAGATAAATAAAAGTAAAAGAAAAAATAAAAAAAAGTAAAAGAGAGTAATATATAAAGATAAATAAGAATAAAAAAGAAAGAAATTAAAGGGATTAAAGAAAATAAAAATAAAAAAAGAATTTAAAGTAAAGGCAGGTATATATAGTAATAATATAAAGATAAAAAAAAAGGTTTTATAGAGATAAAGTAATTATAAATAATATAATAATAAAGAAAATAAAGTTAAAAAAATAAAAAAAGAGTTAAGATATAATATAATAAAATAAAAAAAAGGAAATATTATTTTATAATAAAGAAAATTAAATTATAATAAAAATAAGAAATAAAAAGAATTTAATTTTAGGTAAAATAAAATAAGAAAAGGAGAAATTAAAGTGAATTTATTATAGGTAGGATTAAATTATAATAATAGGAAATAGAGATAATTTAATCCTAGATAAGATAAAAGAAAAAGAAATAGAAAATAAAGGTAAATTAATCCTAGGCAGGATTAAATTATAATAATAAGAATAATATAATAAATAGTAGGGATTTATATATTATTTAATAAAGACAGTAAGTATAAAGAAGTAGGTAAGTATTATAGTTATAACCTTTATTTCTAGGCATTTTAAAGGTAGGGTTAGGCTTAGGTTTTAGCGCCAGAATAGGATTAAAAGGTAGGCTAATAGAGCTAAAATATATAGCTTTAGATATTTATATAAAGTAAGTAAGTAAAGCTAGAAGTTTTTAACCCTAGGATATAAACTAAGAGATAATATTACTTAGAAAAAATAGGCTATAATTTTTAACCCTAAAATATAAATTAATATCTATTAAGTTAAGTATTTAAGTAAATATATTATATTATTAATATAATAAGACCTTTATACCCTAGGGTATAAATACTTAAAGTTACTAATCTATAATTAAAGTAACCTATATAATCTTTCTTATTATATATTATAATATCTTAGGATATATTATATAATATAACTATAAGACTATAATAAAATACTTCTTTCTAAGGAATATAATAGGCTTTACTTTTCTATAAAGCATTATAATATAATATAATAAAAACAAGCTATATATATTATAGTATTAGTATTAGCAATTATCTATATTATTACTAAGGTTAATGTCCTCTATATAGAGATAATTAAAATAATAGGAATTAGTGCTATTTATATATACTTTTATTAAGTAGCTAGGGAAGGGGAAAGTAAACTTATTTATAAATTTTTAAATAATAAAAAGGACCTTTATAAAAGCCAGTCTAGGTTTAGCCTACCCTATATACTATTAGTAATATTATATTTTATATATTTATTATATATATAAGATAAAAAGATATATTAAATAAATATATATAGTTAACTTTTATAATAGAAGATTTATATCTAATTAAAGTAAAGTATATAAAATAATAATGGCATATAGGGAATAAATTAATATAAAATATTTAATTATATCTTTCTAAAAGTAATAAACCTAACTACTAAACTATATAAAAAATAAATATCTTATTAACATAATAGACCTTAATATATTATAAATAATAAATAATAAAAGTAACTTAACTAAAATTATATATTTATTTCTAGCACTAGTAATAGCTATAAGAATTCCTTTATAGTCTAGCCTTAAAGTATCTAGTAAATTGCTATAAATTCCTCTATAAAAAATACTATATTATTATTATTACTAGGCCTACTTATTATAAATAATACTATAAATATTAATATAAGGTATTTAAAGTTACTTAGGTTAAAACCTAGGATTAAAAGATACCTATAAAAGAAAAAGGAAAAGAAAAAAGAAAACCTTTTAGTTATATTAATATGCAGTTAGCTTGCTAATAATATACTTAATTTATATAAGGTAATATACTTATATCTTAGCCTAGTTTAGTAAGGTTATAAAATAACTATCCCTAGTCTAATAATAGTACCTATATTTAATAATAATTTCTATAAAGTATTTAACTAATATTATTATCTTTTCCCTATTTTTACCTTTAATTTTAATATATGCCTTAAGTAGCTTTTACTATACTTAGGATATATATATAGTAGTATTATTATTATTATTATTTAAAAGTATAAATCTATTAAAACTCTAGTCTTTATATATTTTTTAGATAAAATTTTACCTAGATTAAAATAGACTTATAACTGCTTACTATTATTATCCTATATATAATTATCTTATAACTTAAGCTAAATAGCATTACTACTGCTATTAATAGTTAAGGCCAGAGAGTTAAAAAAAAGGAAAAAAGATAATAATAAAGCTAATAAGAATAAAGAAAGACTTAAAAAGAAACTATATTTTAAAGATAAGGACTTTATTTAAAAGTAAGTATAAAAATACCAAATTCTAGCAGCTTATATACCTATAAAGGCTCTAATATTTATATAAAGCCTAGGAAAAAACCAGCAATTAAATATAAAGTATATATAAAACCTTTATATTATTTTTATATAAGGTAGATTAAATTAAAAAATAAAAGAGAACTATTTATTAGTCCTTTATAATTAAGTTAATATATTAAGAATAATAAAGTATCTTTAGTATTAAAAGCTATTAGCTAGCCTTAAGGTTTCTAAAAAGCTATTACTTTTTAATAAATAGCTATATATTAACTATAATAGGCTAATAGAGGTTATAGCTAGGTAATATTATATTAAGGCACTTAAGGCCTATATATAGGAAATAGGTATTAATAAAAAGGAGCTATAATAGACCTGCAAATTCTATAATAAGGGTAAGTTCTATTATCAGTTATATAACTAAATCTCTTCCTAGTAAGAAGTCTAAACTTAATATCCTAATTAAGCTAATTATATATATATATAAATAGATACCTTTTTATTAAACTTAAATCTTAAACTTTAAGTTAATTAATAAGATCTAGGTATAGCTAATAATTATAGCCAGGTCTAGGTATAAGTTATTATAGTATTAAGCCAAGACCCTAAATTATTTAACAGGATAGCTATTTAAGTTAAAGACTAGATAATTAATATCCTATAATTAGGCAGTAATAAATAGTTTCTTACCTGCTATCTGGCTATAATATAGAGAAATAAGAGATAGAGAGAAATAGCTATATATTAATATAAGATATTTATTAATTAAGTTACCTTTAAAATCTTAATATAAAACTAGATAATTAATTATAGAATTAATAATATAAGTTAAATAGGACTAATAATAGTTAGCCTTATTAACTAATAAAAGCTATATATATAATATTAGTTTATAATATTTTACAGTATATTATAGATACTATCTTAACTTCTTAGTAATATAGCTAATAAAATAGAGCTTATAGACTAAAAGAAGATATTAAAGTTCCTTAGCCTAACCTATATAAATAATTAAATCTAAATACTTTTTTACTTACCTTTATTATTATTATTATTATTATTATTATTAATTATAACTTAAAGCACTAAATATTAACCTAGCTTTTTTACTATAATAAATAATATAAGATATAAAGAGATATATAATAAGATCCTTATAACCTCCTAGCTATAGTTTACTAATATTTACTGCCTTATAAGCCTAAGTAAAGATAATAGAAAGGTATTATTTTAGGTTATAAGCTATATTATTACTTAGTTAAATGCTACTTTTATTATAATCTCTAATTAATATAATAATAATAAGCTGCCTTTATAGGCTAATATAGTAGTAATATTAAGCCACTGCTTTAATTAAAATATATATAAGGCTAAGAAAAGACTTAGTATCTTTATATAAAAGCCAGATTATTATTATAGCTTAATACCTAAGATAGCTTTTATACTTTTATAATATAAAGTACTTAATTTTATCCTTTAATATCTTAGTAACTTTAAGAGTTTATTATTTAAGGTATATTTAAAATAAGTATTTAAATAGGTTAATAGCGCTTAGTATATAAAGTGCTTTATATATAAGGCATAAAGCTAAGTATTAATAATAGTCTAGCAGTAAGTTAATTATAAATTTTCTTTATAGTAAATAAAGCGGCCTTATAGTAATTATACCCTAGGTACTATTTACAGACGATTTATTATAAATCGGCTACTAAAACAAGTAATCTCGCTTTAGTTTTTATGTTTAATTATTTAATACTAGGCCAAGTAGCTAATTAGCTAAAATTCACACTAGCTTTATACTTAGGGTTAGCTAGCGTAGCTTGCTATAATACCTAAAGATAATAGCCAGGCAATTAAGTAACTTATTATCTTATATAGATATAGCTATAATGCATGTTAATATCTTATTATTATATAAGATAATATTATTTGCCACTAAAGAGAGGCAAGGCATAAAGTAATAGAGAAGCGATAGACTAATATATAGCTATAGATATAAATAAGAAGGTACTATATATAATATTAAATTATTTAAAAGAATAGTAATATTAAAGGCCTATTTAATATAGCTAATATAACTAATATTACTAATTAAAGTACTATAGATAAGCTTATTACTATAAGTTAGGTTTAATTAAAAAGAAAAATATAATATAACTATAAAAAGGTAACTTAAAAGAAAATATTAATTATAACTTACTATAGGTTAAGAGGCTAGGCTAGGTATAATACTTTAGCTCTTAAGACTTAATTAGTATTTATAATATAGCCTAGTGGCTATAGGTAAGGGTAATAGCAGGTAAATAGGCTTAGAATTAAAAAGATAAGGAAGTAGCTTATAAGTAACTATTATTTTACTGGCTTAGAGAGAGCTTTAATTATAAGGTAAACTATTACTGCTAGTAACTTAATAATATATTAATTAAAATATTATAATAATTTAATAATATTATATTAATAACCCTAAATAGTATACTATTTAGCTATAAAAGTAAGGAAAAATTAATAAGCTAGTATAAGTCTATTAGTTACTATTATTTAAGCTTTTACTAAAAGGTATATTATATTAGATAAGAGGAAGTATTTAAATATTAGGCTATTTACTTTATAGATAAGTAATAAAGCTTATTATATAATATTATTAAAGAGCTTAAAAGTAATAAGGTTTTAAGTAATTATAATAATAGATTCTTTAATAATAAAAAAAAATAAGCTAAAAATAAAAATAAAAATAAAAATAAAGATAGAAATAAAGATAAAAATAAAGATAAAGATAGAGATAAATATTAAAATAATAATAATAATAATAAAGGTAAGTAAGAGAATAAAGGTATAACTAGCCTGCTATAGGATATACTAGACTAAGCTATTTTTTAGTTTATTATAGCTTTAATTAAAACTTATATTAGTAGAAAATATATATATAATTTATTATTATATTTCTATATAATACTTAATATTAAACTATATCTAATAGGCTATATAAAGCTATATTTATATATTAGTTTACTAGTTACTATAATATAGTAAGCCTGGCTATTCTTTTTAAAGGCTATATTTAAGAATTAGTTACTAAATTAGGATAAGGTTAAGGTTAAGGCTATACTTATATTTTAAAAGTAATATATATTATAAATATATATAAGTATTTATATTATTATAAGTATAATTATTATATAAATAGTATATAGAAAAAGGTATTAATAGAAAATAGAGAGGTAGCTATTAATATAATAGTCTAAGGATAAAGAGGGCTTATTTTATATAGGTAAGTATATTAATATTAAGGATTTTACTTATATACTATATAATAAAGTAATTAAGGCAGAGAAGCTATTAAATAAGGTATTTAGGGAAGTATAATAGCTAGTTAGTAAGAAAATTAATATAAGGCAGATTATTAATAATATAATATGGCTTAAGGCAGGTTAGTTATTTATAAGTAACTTAAAGAATAACTAGCTTAAGCCTAGGCTAGTAAAGGTAATATAGCTAATAGAAGAATTAATATAAAATAATATAAAGGCCTAATAGAAATAATAGTATATTAAGAGATAGCTTTAAGACTTATAGCTATTATAGGAGATACTACTTATATTTATATATATATAAAGCAGGCTTCTAGAAAAAAAATTAGAAATTATAATATTATAGTATTATAATTTATAGTAATTAATTTAAAATATATTTATAATAGATAGGTAGGTTATAATTATAATTAATTAAAATAAAATAAAGGTAATTTATAATAATAGCTAGAAGGTAATATAGTTTATCTTTAATTAAATTAGGTAAATAATTATAATATATATCTTATAGCTACTTTTAACTAAGAAAGTATTATAGCAGAAGTATTAGCTTACTAAGCTATATAAAGAGTAGCTTAAGTATATATAAAGGAATAGTAGCTTAGCAGTATAGGAAATTAACTAGCTTAGTAAAAAGCTTATTTATATTATATAGGCCAGGATAAGGATTAGGTTAAAAGTAAGATAATATTAGGTAATTATAATTAAGATAAGGTAAAGGATTTAAAGGCTTATAATAAAATAACTAAAAGGTAAGATAAATAATAAAGATAAAAATAATAATATTAAGATTAATTTAATTATAAGTAAGCTAATTAACTATAAAGAAGTTAGAATATTATATAGGATTTATAATTAATATATAGAATATAAATTATAAGGCAGTACTATATTATATATATTGGCTTCCTAGGTAAGCTATAGCTAAAGATAATTATAATATTTAAAGAGATTAGTAAGCTATAGTATTAGTTTTTAAAAAGAGGTAATATAAAAAGAGATAGAGATAAAGAGAAAATAATAATAAAGTATAAGTATAATAGTTAAGTAATAAGGCAGTAATAATAGTAATAGTAGTAAAAGGCTAATAATTTAAATTAAATAACTAGCTATAAGTAAAAAAAAATAAATAAAAAGGAAAAAATAGCTTAAAAGAGAAAAAAGCTAGAGGATAAGATAATAGATAGGCTATAAAGGCTACTTAGATTAAAGGTAACTTAGTAATTTAATAAGCAGGCTAAATATATATAATTAATTATAGTACTAAAAGTAAATTAAATAGTAATTAATATATTACTAACTAGTGCTAGTAAAAGTATACTATTTATACTGCTAGCTATAATAGGAAATATAGGTATAAGTATTATAATTATACTATTTATTATACTAATAGATAACTTGGTTATAAGAGTAATAGATATAAGGATTAATTATATTTAATATAGGTTATTAATAAATTTAGGATAAGAAGGTATATTAAAGGCAGTATAGTTAATTATTATTAATACTAATATTATATTAAGTGCTAAGTTTTATAGGTATATTAATAGGCTATTATATATAGGGCTATTATAGTAAATATTTATAAATAAATATTATACTATAATTATAAATATTAGCTACTAGGCTAAGCTTAGTAAGCTAGTAGGCTTATATTAGGTTAGCTGCCTATTAGTATTGCTTATAGTAATGCTACCTGTTATACTAAAGGACTAGTTCTGTAGTAAGATATTAATAAGGTTAGCTATTATAATGTAGAATTAGATAGTTAAGCTAAACTGCTAGTATAAGATATAATAGGTTAAGCCTAGATATAATACTATTAAGGATTATATAGTTAAGGTAATTAAGTAATTAAATTAAAATATAATAGGTTATTAAAAGGGGGTTATATATTACTAATTTAAGAGTTAATATAAGGCAATTATTAATAAGATTAGCTATAGGTTTTATTATAATAGTATAAGTAAATAGGACTATTATAAGGTATAGATAATATAAATAGAGAGCTATAATATAAGCTAATAGATTATAGTAATAATTAGGTTAGGAATAGGTATTAATATTAAGGGGATTATAGTAATTATTTATATAAAAAAGCTATATAGGTTTATTAATTTTATATAGTAAATTAGCTAAAGAAGGCATTAGGCAGGCAAGGTAATATAATTTATTATTATATATAATAGATAGCTATAATAAAAGGATTAGTATTAAAGCTTTATAGATAATATTAATTAGGTATAAATAGAGGCATTTATATTAATAGTAAGATATTAAAGGGCTATAATATTAGTATTTATAAATAGGGCAGTAGATAAAATATATAAAGATATAAATAAGGCTATACTTTATAATTAATATAAGATACTTTAAGATAATAATAATAATAATAAGTATATAGGCAGGGCTAAGGAGGTAATTAAAGTAAAGAGTAATAAGAAAGGAAAGACTAAAGGAAAGATTAATAAAAAGGTTAGTTAGGATAAGGAAGGTAAGGGTAAGAGTAATAAGATAAAAAAAGATAGGAAGATTTAAAAGGCATTTAGCAAGGAAAAGGGCATATAAATTAAAATGCTCTTTTAGTAGCTAGATAATATAGTAAAGAAGTATTTAAATACTATTTATAAATAATTTATTATAAATTAGCTATTAAAATAAGTAATCTTACTTTAGTTTTTATATTTAATTATTTAATACTAGGCTAAGTAGTTAATTAGCTAAAATTTATATTAGCTTTATACTTAAAATTAGCTAATATAATATATAATTAACTTAAAAAGCCAGGATTAATTTTAATTATAAATACTTAAATTACTTTTTAACTTTTTAATTTATTACTTAACTTTTTAATTTATTACTTAACTTTATAATTTACTACTTAACTCTTTAACTTATTACTTAACTCTTTAATTTACTGCCAGACTCTTTAACTTATTACTTAACTCTTTGATTTACTGCTAGACTCTCTAACTTACTATTTAACTTTTTAATTTACTACTAGACTTTTTAACTTATTATTTAACTTTTTAATTTACTACTTAATTTTCTAATTTATTACTTAACTTTTTAATTTATTATATTATAAGAATTCTAGGTTATATTATAAATTAATAACTTTAGTCTTTAAATTATAATAACTTAATTTTTTAATTTATTATTAGCTAACCTTTTAATTTACTATTAATTATTACTTAACTTATAATTAATATATATTAAAAAATCTATAAAAAAGACTTTATATAGCTTTAATACCTAAGCTTTTAATTAATAAGTAAAGAAAATACTTTAAAGTAAAAATTAGCTTAGTTTTTAATTTACTATAAGTTAACTTTTTAATTTACTATAGCTTACCTTTTAATTTATTACCTAGATAATAGAAATAAGGCAGAATAGTAATAAAAAATTTAAAAAAAAAAAAAAAAAAAAAAAAAAAAAAAGTAAAAAATAAATAATAAAGATATATCTTAAAATATTAATAATATTAATACCTTTATTAATATTAAAAAGCTTAATAAAATAGAAATTATATTTAAAAAGAAAGGAAATATATTAAAAAGCTTAAGAAATTATTAGTAATATCTTTATTATATTTTATATTATAATTTATAGTAACTTATTTTCTAATTTATTATAATTTACTTTTTAATTTATTATAGATTACTTTTTAGTTTATTATTAATTGCCTTTTAATTTACTATAGGCTAATCTTTTAAGTTACTATAGCCTGCCTTTTAATTTATTATAACTTACTTTTTAATTTACTATAAATTACCTTCTAGTTTATTATAATATATCTTCTAGTTTACTATTAATTACCTTTTAATTTACTATAGGCTAACTTTTTATTTTAAATATTTTATAATAAAAATACTTTTTAAAACCTACTTACCTTATATTAAACTTTAAATATCTTTTATACCTATTATAATTACTATATAAAAATATAACCTATATTATTTAACTTATTATACTTTAAGCTATTTATTAAGTTACTTTTTTAAAAAATATATATAAAATAGTTTTATAGTTTAATAATTATAAGTTAATTTTTTTTATTTTTTTATATAAATTAATATTATAGAAAATAAAAAATAATATATAAGGTAGTTCTAGTATATAGCCCTTTAAAATAGTTTTAAAAGGTATATAAAAAAAGGTAACTTTAGCCAGGTCTAAAAAGGCTTAGGTTAATTAAATAAGTATTACCTTTAAATACCTAATTTTAAATTATATTATATATAAAAAATAGCTTTAATAGTATAGTGCTATTTATCTAGGCTTTATAATATATCTAGTTATTAATAGGCCTAACTATCTTTTAAATATACTATTTTATATAATATAATAGGCTCTGGCCTTTATTATAAGATAATAAAGTAAGTATTTTTTCTAAAAGCCTATACTTTAGTATAAAGTTATATAGATTATACCTGCTATTATAATAAAAGACCTTAATAAACCTTTTAGGGGTTATATAAATAGGCAAATAGGCCTATATAACTAATTATATTAATTATATATATATTAATAAGGCAATAAGAGAACTATATATTATGAAAGATTTAATTACTATAGTCTTTAAAGCTATAATATCTCTTTTAAATAATTAGTAATACTTAGGCTTTAATATTACTAGTAAGGAGGGCTCCTAGGGGTAAGATAGATAGCTAACCTAACTTTAGTTTTATATAGATATTTTTATATTATATTAAAGGCAGTAAGAAATATACTAAGATAGCTAGTCTAATAATTAAATATATTTTAAGTTATCTTAGGTTTTATAAGGTTATTTTTATATTATATTTAAAATAGTTATAAATTACTTTTTTATATTTATTATAATTACTTAAATTACTAGCTAGGCTAACTAGCTTAAAATTAAAATAAAATATTATAATTTTATATCTTTATTACTAATACTAATAATAAAGGCTTTTAAGAGGTTAGCTTATATATTATTAGGGTATTTATATAAGCCCTTTCTTTATAATAGGGTTTAGGCTTAATATAGCCTAGATAAATAGGGTTAAATTAAAGAAAAAAGTATTACTTATTTCTCTTACTTTAGAGCCTTAGCCTATTTAATAAGTATTAATAAAAAGCTTTAAAGTAAATATATTAAATAAATATTAATAGGTTTACTTAATATATAAAGTAATTCCTATATTATATAAATAGTATATAAGGTAATTCCTATATTATATAAAATAATAAGGCATAGGATATATATAAAAAGTAAATAATATACCTTATATAAATAGTTACTTTTTCTTATAGCCTTAGGGTAACTAGAAAGATTAAGGGCTTATCTAAGTAAAGACTTACTTAGATTTCTTTTAGCAGTTTTAAGCTAGTATTAATAATAGAAAATAGGTTAATTAGCCCTTTCTATAAAGGGAATTAAAGTAAGATATAAAGTACTAACTATATTACTGCTTTTATTAAAAAGAAAAGAAAAATTAACTATTAGGGCTATAATATATAATAGTAGTTATATATTATAGCCTAAGGGTTACTTAGGCCTTTTATAATACCTCCTTTCTAACCCCCCTTATTTATACTATCTCTTTCTTATATCTATAATTAAGTAATTATAAATAAATCTTTTATATTTCCTTACTTTCTATTTTATATTTAAATTATAAAGTTTATAGCTAATATAATAAATAAAATGCTATTTTATACTCTATTTAATAGCTTTAATATATAACTTAATATAAGATTTTTATTATTAATATTTATTCTAAAGGCTTTTTTTTTATTTAATCTATTTATAGGTTTAATAGTTACTTACTAGCTAGGTAATTTATATTCCTTATATCTAAGTATTATAATAAGATAATAATATAAATCTTACTTAGGTTTAACCTAGGTCTTAATTTCTAGGTAATTATTAGGTTTAAATATTATATTATATAATAATACTTACTTTCTAGTGCCTATTAGAAGATTTAGGTTTATATACTAGCTAGTATATAATATAACCTACCTAGTAGCTAGCCTTTTAGGCTAGCCTAATATATATCTCTTAGGTATAAATATTAATAAGTTATTATAGCAGGTTAGGTAAGAAGTATTAATATAATTAGCTAAATTTAATATAAGTTAACTATTTTCTTTAATTTAGGTTTTAATTTCTAAGTAAAAAAATAAGAAGTTAAATTCTTCTTTTAACCTAAGGTTATAGTCTTTTATATTTTTAAGGTTATAAGTTTTATATATTTTTTATATAGGTCTAAGGTAAAATAACTTTAAATAAAAACCTAGGACTAAATAAATAGATATAATATTAAAGATAAAGAGATTAATATAATATTATATTAAATATAAGGTAAGTAAAGTAAACCTTAATAAAATAAGTAAAATAAATATAGTAATTTTAAATAAAGTATTAATATTAAATAAATATAAGATAGGCTAGATAGTTTTAATAAAAACTAATAAAAATAAAATATAGATATAAATTATAATATAATAAGTAAATAAAACTATTAAGAGTTTTAGTAAAATATATATAGTAAATAAGAATATAGTTTAAGATAAGGTAGCTATAATTAAAAAGAAATAACTTTACTATCTTAAAGTTTAAGGCTAAATATATATAACTATAGTAATAAAAAAAGTAAATATATATAAAAAATAATAAATAATTTTAAAAATAAAATAAACTAACTTTAATATAAGTAACTTATAATAATTACTTATTTTTATTTATTATTAAGATAAAATAAATAATATTAAATTATAATAAAGGATATTATATAGCTTAATTAGAATTATTAAATACTAATCTACTAATTATATTAAGCTACTATTTAGCTAGGCCTAGGTATTAAATTATATTTCTAATAGAAATATTAATTAAAAGATTAAGTGCTTTAGGATATTAAAGATTACTATAGTTTACTTAAACTAGCTAACCTAAAGCTTATTATAATACCTAAAGATAATAACTAGGTAATTAAGTAACTTACTATTTTATATAGATATAGCTATAATATATATTAATATCTTATTATTATATAAGATAATATTATTTATTACTAAAGAGAGGCAAGGTATAAAGTAATAAAGAAATAATAAACTAATATATAGCTATAAATATAAATAAGAAGGTATTATATATAATATTAAATTATTTAAGAGGATAATAATATTAAAAGCCTATTTAATATAATTAATATAGCTAATATTATTAATTAAAGTATTATAAATAAGCTTATTACTATAAATTAGGCTTAATTAAAAAAGAAAGATATAATATAACTATAGAAAGGTAATTTAAAGAAAGATATTAACTATAACTTACTATAAGTTAAAAGGTTAGGCTAAGTATAATACTTTAGCTTCTAGGACTTAATTAGTATTTATATATAGCCTAATAGCTATAAATAAGGGTAATAGTAGGCAAATAGGCTTAAAATTAAAAAGATAAGGAAGTAGCTTATAAGTAATTATTACTTTATTAGCTTAAAAAGAGCTTTAATTATAAAGTAGACTATTATTACTAATAACTTAATAGTATATTAACTAAAATATTATAATAGCTTAATAGCATTATATTAATAACCCTAAATAGTATACTATTTAGCTATAAAGGTAAGGAAAAATTAATAAATTAATATAAATCTATTAGTTATTATTACTTAAGTTTTTACTAAAAGGTATATTATATTAAGTAAAAGGAAGTATTTAAATACTAGGCTATTTACTTTATAAATAAGTAATAAAGCTTATTATATAATATTATTAAAGAGCTTAAAAGTAATAGGGTTTTAAGCAGTTATAATAGCAGATTCTTTAGTAATAAAGAGAAATAAGCTAAGAATAAAAATAAAAATAAAAATAAAGATAGGGATAAAGATAAAGGCAGAGATAAAAATAGAAATAAATATTAAGATAATAATAATAATAATAAAGGTAAGTAAAAAAATAAAGGTATAACTAGCCTACTATAGGATATACTAGACTAAGCTATCTTTTAATTTATTATAACTTTAATTAAAACTTATATTAATAGAAATATATATATAAATTTATTACTATATTTCTATATAGTACTTAGTATTAAACTATACTTAATAGGCTATATAAAGCTATATTTATATACTAGTTTACTGGCTATTATAATATAATAAGCCTAGGTACTATTTATAGATAATTTATTATAAATTAGCTACTAAAATAAGTAATCTTGCTTTAGTTTTTATACTTAATTATTTAATACTAGGCTAAGTAGCTAATTAGCTAAAATTTATATTAACTTTATATTTAAAATTAGCTAATATAATATATAATTAACTTAAAAAGCCAGGGTTAATCTTAGTTATAAATACCTAAATTACTTTTTAACTTTTTAATTTATTACTTAACTCTTTAATTTATTACTTAACTTTATAATTTACTACTTAACTCTTTAACTTATTACTTAACTCTCTAATTTACTACTAGACTTTTTAACTTATTATTTAACTCTTTAATTTATTACTAGACTCTTTAACTTATTATTTAACTTTTTAATTTACTACTTAACTCTTTAATTTACTATTTAACTTTTTAATTTACTATATTATAAGAATTCTAAGCTATATTATAAGTTAATAACTTTAATTTTTAAATTATAATAACTTAATCCTTTAATTTATTATTAGCTAACCTTTTAATTTATTATTAATTATTACCTAATTTATAATTAGTTATATATTAAGAGGTCTATAAAAGGACTTTATATAGCTTTAATAGCTAAGCTTTTAATTAATAAATAAGGAAAATACTTTAAAGTAAAAATTAACTTAGCTTTTAACTTACTATAAGTTAACTTTTTAATTTACTATAACTTACCTTTTAATTTACTGCCTAGATAATAAAAATAAAATAAAATAATAATAAAAAGCTTAAAAAAAAAGAAAAAAAAAAAAAAGTAAAAAAGGCAAATAATAAAAATATACCTTAAGATATTAGTAATATTAATACCTTTATTAATATTAAAAAGCTTAACAAAATAGAAATTATATTTAAAAAAAAAAGGAAATATACTAAAAAGCTTAAGAAATTATTAGTAATATCTTTACTATATTTTATATTATAATTTATAGTAACTTACCTTCTAATTTACTATAACTTACCTTTTAATTTACTATAGGTTACCTTCTAGTTTACTATTAGTTGCCTTTTAATTTACTATAGGCTAATCTTTTAAGTTACTATAGCCTGCCTTTTAATTTATTATAACTTACTTTTTAATTTACTATAAATTACCTTCTAGTTTATTATAATATATCTTCTAGTTTACTATTAATTACCTTTTAATTTACTATAGGCTAACTTTTTATTTTAAATATTTTATAATAAAAATACTTTTAAAACTTATCTATTTTATATTAAGCTTTTAAATACCTCTTATACCTATTATAGTTATTATATAAAGATATAATCTATACTATTTAATTTATTATACTTTAAGCTATTTATTAAGCTACTTTTTAAAAAATATATATAAAATAGTTTTATAGTTTAGTAGCTATAAGTTAATTTTTTTTATTTTTTATATAAATTAATATTATAGAAAATAAAAAGTAATATATAAGGCAGTTTTAGTATATAGCCCTTTAAATAGAACTTTTTAAAGGGTATATAAAAGAAAGTAACTCTAGCTAGGTCTAAAAAGGCTTAGGTTAACTAAAAGTATTACCCTTAAGTACCTAATCTTAAATTATATTATATATAAAAGATAGCTTAGTAATATAGCGCTATTTATCTAGGCTTTATAGTATATTTAGTTATTAATAGGCCTAACTATTGCAGTATAATATAGCTAGGAATATATTGGCGTTAATAGGGGCATAGCAGGCGTTAAGTAAAAGGGGATTTTAGTAAAAGGGTTAATTATAATTAGATAGTTATTAACAGAATATAGTAAGCGGGAAGTTTAAAATTATAGAATAGAAAAGAAAAGAAAAAAAGGAAAAAAAAAAAAAAGAAAAAAAAAAATATAATATATAAATATTAAAGTATATTATATAGACTATAATACTATATGCCAATTACCAGGTTATAGTCTGCTGCCTCTGCAGAATATGCCTGGTTCTAAAATAAATAAGCTAGAGGAGTTACTTATAGGCCAAGCTATACTAGATAAAAGGTAATAAACTATAACTAACAGTTAAGCGGTTTTTAATATATAAACTGCACTTAGTTAAGGCATTGTAATAGTTAAGGGCTAATAGAAAAAGGCCATGCTGGCCTATAGAGGGCCTTACTATATATAAAGGCTATATCTATACCTATATAGAAGCCTAATATAATTATTATATATAGCGGGATAGGAAGATATATAATTATATGCCAGTTTATAGGAAAGAAGGCCTTAAAGTATATAAATACTATACCTCTCTAAAGGGCATATAAGCTCTAGATATACTTTATAGCTAAGGGCCTTATTAACTATTTTCTAGTTAAAGAAAACCTATCTCTGCTACTAATAGAAGGAGCGCTAGCAGGGTCAGGCCTGGCTATAGTATCTATATTACAAAAAGAGGAAAAGCTATTTAAAGACCTAAAGGCTAATATTATCTAGGCCTTATATAACCTAAATAAGGAAGCCAAGATTATATAAGATATTAAGGCATTATAGGCTAATTAGGTACCCTAGCTTATCTATACCAGGTTCCCTATACACCTATAGGGTCTCTAGGATACTAAGATTATATTATTATATATATTACTATAAAGCAAGGATAATAATAATAATAGCAAAGAAAAAGGCAATGCAGTTAATATAAATATAGATCTTAGGCATATTTTTTACCGCAGCTAAGGGTATACTTAGAGATATATATAAGTTATATAGCAATAAATTACCTAATTGCAAGATAATATAGTAGTATATAAAGAGGCTAAGTAATTTCTATACTAATAATAGCTATATAAGCAGTATAAAAGCCAGCAGATTTTACAGCTTTAAGAATAAGTTATCTCTTACCTCCTATTTCTAGATTATAAAGTAGCTATTAGCTATACTATTACTAGGTAATATATTATAAGGATAGCTATTTTATAAAAGGGGATAAAAGTTATATAGTGCCACAGGATATAATTAAAATAACCCCTCTATAATAAAAAGCTATAAAGGATATTATTAGTGTATTATAGAGGCAAGATAAGGCAGTAAAGGGAAAAGAGATGCTAAGTTATAATAAGAAAGATAGGGTAGCTACTAGGGACTATAATAAGCATAATACCAAGCTAAAGTATAGTATTTATAAATTTTATATCTTACTTATCTGCCAGACTATTAAAGCAGGCTATTCTAGTCTGCTATCTTAAGCTTCTATACTATACTTAGCCAGATAAAGGCTTTAATACGCCAGGTAGATAATAAGTAGCATAAGCAGTATATATAGCATAAACCAGGGAACTTTAATAGCAATCTATTAGCACTTACCTAGACTGCCTAGCTTATTTTATTTAACTTTATATACTTTTAGAAGCAAGATAATAAAGATAAAATCCCTAATCTGCTAGATTAAATATACAAGAAGTACTTTTAGCAGATAGCAAAGATACCTTTTAGATATATACTACAATAAAGGCTATATCTCTTTATAGCCTCCTATACTAGTCTTACTAAGCACTAAGCCTGCTAGTCCCTTAATAGAGAAATAATTAACTATATAAAGATAAAACTATATATAAAATAAGTAATATAGCTAGTTAAGTCTAAGTTCTACTAGGCATACTTACTTCTATATAATAAGCTCCTATTTAGAATAAGGGATATTACTCTAATTAAGGCATAGAGGCTATATAATAATCTAGATATAGATAACTATAGCGCTTTATAGTTAATAGATAAGAGAAATTGCAAGATACTGGCAGGGATATATAATGCCCTGCTTTAATAGATTAAAGGGAAGGTAGATCTATAATAGGTATTCATATAGCTAGATCTAAATAGTAGGGTTTATCTCTGCCCTAAGGCAATAGCTATCTATAAGGCATATATCTAGGAGTTCCTTAAGAAAATACTAATGCCTATTTTAGTTCCTTTAGGCCCTCTATTACGCTCTCTAGAACTACTCTCTATTATATATATAAATATAGGTACTTACTATGCAGATTAATATTTCTATAAGAAAAGATAGTTATAATATATATATAATACAGTAAAAGCCAGGAATAGACTAGAGAGAAAAAAGATAATATCTAATTCCTACCCCTAGCTATTAAAAACCTTCTCTTTATATATCTTATATTTATTCTGCCTTTATACCAGGCCTTTCTATATTAAAGTAAGCCAGGAGCTCTACTTTTACTATACCTATAGTTAAAGCTTAGTAGTAAGGTCTAGAGGGATAGTATAGTCTTATTCTATCTATAGAGGGTATATATATAGGCAGAGGTGCCCTAGTTCTAGGTAATATAGTAGCACTAAGTTACTGCTTTTATTATAAAGGAGAAGTTTAATGCTAGGAAGCAGGCTAATTTTAATATAGGTAAGATTATAGTATCTAAAGAAGTTAAGATAAAGCAAATCTTATATACCTTGCTGGGATAAGTAATTATAGTTTCTAGATATTTAACTATAGCTATGCCAGTAATATAACCTTAACTGTAATAAGCTTACTTTACTATGCCTACTAAATATCTTAAAGCTAGCAGTCTTATTTTAGATTAATTAAGTACTCTAGGGTAAGCAGCCCCTTGCTATATTAGATATATAAGTATAAGGGCTACTTAATACTTATAAGAAGGTATAGTTTTATATAAGGCCAGCTGCTAAAGAAGATAGAATTATTATAGCTGCCTATAGGCTATATAATAACCTAGAGCTATAGTTATATTGCCCTGGTTAGCAAGATATTATACTAGTAACTATAGGTCTAAGTATATCTAAGCAGGTTATCGTTATTCTTATAATAGGCTTAGGGAAGATATTAGTATTTATAGTCAGAGCTACCCTAACAGGAGCTAAAATAATAATTTTAATTCTTCTTACTATAGCCTTATATAGCAATATACTCAGGTGCCTTAATAAAGTTATAATAAAGCACTATATCTAGTGCCTAGGCTTAAAGAAATTAGCCCTTATTATTATTATATTAGCCAAGGCAGCTTATATAGAAGCATTCCTAGAGTATACCAACTAACTATCTAATAGATAGTATCTAAATCAGATCATAATTAATAAATGCTATCTTACTATTATAGCAAGCTATTACCAATAAAGTATATTATAGCTAGTATAGTATATATAGCAGATTTATATATAGACTATCTGGCTAATAGTAATACTACTGCTAATCTATTAAGAGCTTTTCTTTAAGTATAATAAGCTCATATAGCCACATATTATCTAAAAGTCAATAAACTATCCTAATATCTAATATATTATCTGGTAAGAATATAGGCTAGGCAATCTATATAAGCAGGCAGCTTGCCTGCTATAGTCTTACTAGACCTAGATAGACCTATTTAAAAGTAAGCAGGACTAGGTTATTATATACTATCTAATAAAGGATCTTATGGCAGAGCTTACTAATATACTTAGCTATCTATCCTATATAGCCAAGTCTAGCATAGAAGAAAAGAAAATAGCAATTATAAAGCAATAGCTAGTAACAGCTAATTTGCCTATTATTATAGCAATATTAGCGCTGTAGCTGCAGTTAGGTTAACCTATAGTAAGCAGATAAAGAGGCTATATAACTATATCTTTTACAGAATACTGCTTATATAGGGTCTTAAGCTAATTTCTTAATAGTAAAGCTAACTAGCAGTAATAAGCAAGTAATTATTTACTTAGTATAGCCTGGTAGCTGCATTTTAGGTTAACCTATAGTAGAATAGATAAAGAGGCATATAACTATATCTTTACAGAATACGCTTATATAGGTCCTTAACGCTAATTTCTTATAGTAAAGCTAACTAGCAGTAATATATAAGTCAATATCTCTATAGTATTTATCTTAAGTATTATATATAATACTA